>WSXT02014130.1:0-14452 GCA_011762715.2 Neuroterus valhalla
AAGAGAAGCAAACTTGTTTTATTTAAAATAGATTTTGATTTAGATGTTTTAAGATGGTTTTTTAATTGTAAGAATTTTGGGACGATGTTGTTGTCCCTGCATCGCCCCAAAAAAGCTAAAGATGTTAGAAGCTTACCTTGAGAAGACCTGAGCGTACTAAACTTGTTAGTTCTAGTAAGAAAACTCTCCCCGTAGAGTTCTTTGATTAAAAATTTAATGCTTTTACGATGATCCATTATGATGAAATAAGGTATTTCTTGTTTCGATCGTGTACAAACTACAAAGATATTTGTCGACGTTTCGCGAACGTTACAGTTCGCATCTTCAGGACTGGCCTAAAACTGAGGTTTTTTGTGATTGGTCGAAGATTCCAGTGTGGGAATGATATATTGTTAGATTTTTTTATTCTTGAAGCACAACTGCTACAAATTGATGAATTTGTACAGGTTTTATATTCATTTTAGAGTCTCATATAGAAATAGAACCTCACTGTAAATAGAATCTTAAACTGAGATACTAATCATATTTTGTGTACGTATAATATTATTATTGACTATTTTCAGAAGCGCTATTTCTAGATTTTTATTTTGAAGTCCGGAATCTGTGGTAAGATTCCAGAATCGCAACTCGATTCTACATTTTTTGAAAGAATTATTCAACGGTACAGGACGTCAGCAATACAAATTTAATTACAAGTGTAATAGAATTGTGTACAAAAAACATTGAACAAGGTTATAATTCTTAACCTATAAGTTTCGTTGGGTGTATTCCTAACATTATGTAATGTAACAAATAAAAACGAAGCACCGGATAGGATTGATACTTTTGTTGTCAAAAGGCATGACTTCGGAAAAGTTTCGAGTGATTATAAAAAATATGTATTTAGAATACAAGATTTGTAAGTTGTCTAGAGAGGGAAAGGAATGTCGTGATACAATGCACGTGGAATGTTTATATATTTTCCTTGATAGTAGAGGTAAATTCTTTCTTTCTTTGTAATGAGTCTCGTTTACATCTTCTATCAAGGAAAATAGTATACACACCTCGGGAAAAACGGGTGATAGCGCCTCGTATGAGTTGAGCACCTCGGCTTCGCCTTGGTGCTCAACCTCATACTCGGCGCGGAATCGACCGTTTCCCCGCTCGGTGTGTAGTGTACTACTATTTGAACCAGGTAAATGAGGCAAATTGAGCATTGACTCACGCTTTGGTCTAGAGAAAATAATGAATCGGACAGTAAGATAGTTACAAAAGAGTTTATCAGATCATAAATGACAGAGCAAACATCATCTCAGAGCGTTTGAATGTGTATTTCCTAGAATTGTTTATAAGAAAAAAAATCAGGAAAGCGAAGACTATTTCTTAATGCAGTGTGGAAGTATCATCCTACCCAGGTATACGAATAATCGACATGATGATTAACGCTTATATAAGACAAAGGTACATGGTGCTTTTGAAGATTCAAAACGAACGGTTATAGGGAAAAATATTCTAGCTCATGCTCGAAATGAACTTTGTGTAGTACAAATACCTTATTCAGGAATTGAGGATTACGCATGCTTGCTCACGGAAATTGAATGTAAGATGCCGTAGAGATTAAACGAGGGCGATTTCGAAGGATGATCATAAGGATAGAAACATTCGAGCAAATAAACTTGTCAAAGCCAGCTGAAGGGAAAAAATAGCAATGGAAAATACGTAATCGCAAAATAATTCTGAAGAAACAAAGAATCATGCCGAAAGTAGAATGGGATTTGCTTCAGACAAAGTGAAAAAGAGTATAAATAACCTTTTCGAGGGACTATGTGAAGATCAAACCATTGAGCATAACAACCTTGACGAGACGATACATCAGCCACTGCTAGTACTGTCAATAAGGCTCTTCATCTTTTCAGACGGTCCCTTAAAGAGGTAAGAACTATACAGTTTTCCATTCGGCACTGGTATTGATATTATTATGCTGTTGACAGATGGTAGAAAACCTTTATCCTCTTCTGTTGGATTTCTAAAATTGAGGTCACCTTCGTTCATAGTAACAAATTTAATAGCATAAAGTACAGGGTCATTATCACCCTGTTTTATTACAGCGTGCTTTGGACGATGAATAGAAATATCATGGTTATTTCTTTCTTCGAGGGGAGTGAGAGTCGATTCATAAATATGATCCTTGGTATGTACATAAAACCTAAAGTCTGTAGGGTGCACTCGTCTCTCACGTTGTAACCACTTAGGCACTGCTGGACCTTCGATAGGCAGTAGACGACCAAAATAAGTAGTGAGATCCTTCATTATTACAATAACTGTTTCTTTACGTTGATAAGTATAGTCGAATCCACATGCACCTGGTTTCGTAAGAAGAAATAAACATCAAAAATTAATTTCGGCACTAGTTCGACAACGTAGGGGAGAGTGGGGAGTTGTGAGCCGGGTTTTGTTTCCGAAGCATATCTTACATAAAAATCAATAGATTGTAAATATTTTGAATTAAATTTTTAGAGAACATCTAAACACATTTACTGGACAAAAGAATTTGAAAAAAAAACACCGGCGTCTCTGAAATATTGCAGATCGGCTAAAAGTAAAAAAATCGGCATTCTTAATTTTGATGAAAGTTCTGAGCCATGTCAGAAAACAGCATATTTTTATAATTTATGTTTATTGAAGTAGTATAAAATGGAATTTACGATAAATTTGATGTAACTAGAAGATCAAAAAAAATTAATGAGATTCGCAATTAACACAGGTGTATTACCCAGTCTTCATGTTGGCACCCTTCTAGTGCACAGCACAGTCGCACATGTGTCAATGTATTACGTTATTTCTATTATATTTTCTCGACATTGTGCCCATACAGATGATGCAGAAGTCTTCATGAACTCCCTCCAACTCCCTGCAGCTGGTGGTTCATAACTCCCCACATGGGACGTATTTAGAATGGACGCATCGCTATCGACGCACTGAATAATTATCAAAATTTTCTTTTTTCTGTAGAGAGCCAATGGCCTAAGGAATGTCTTGCATAAACTTTCCTCTAGGTTTGTCTGCAAAACGGGCCTCAAAATACCACAAACACGAGTATCAAAAAAAACTGTCAGTGCGATTCAACACTGAGTGATTCACATGAAGGCCAAGAACGCCTGCAGATACGATGAATACTCACTTTAAAGTTAGCTTGGGTCAGAAGAAACACCGAACAGTACATACAACAGACCTAGCAATGGAAGCATGACAGAAATGAAAATGGCTCACAACTCCCTCTGGCTCACAACTCATCACTCTCCCCTACATAAACAAAGTAAAAAATGTCGGCTGTTTATCACCCCTCCCCTCTCTTTCTCATGTCCTGCCTTACTCGGTGACAACCATAACGTAGTTGTTATGAGAAAAGCAAAGTAGCATATACAAAAGAGAAGGAGGACTAGAAGGTGTTTCAAAACGGAATGAAAAACATGGGTCTCGTTTGGGGGTTGGAGGAAAAGGAAGACAGAAAAACCAAAAACATTGAAAGAAAGGCAAGATTATTACGGCAAAAGATATCCATAAACCACAATACAGCAATAAAAGGAAAGAAGATTTAGAGAAAGCTGGAAAAAATAAAGAAAATTGGAAAAAAAGGAGAGCGGCTAAGGTAGGGTCTAAAAAGACGAGAATAAGAGAATGTGTTGAACCTGGTAACCTTTGTAAAGAAGAACTGATAGAGGATCATATATTCAGGACGAGGAACGAGAGGTCTGCAACCCACGGGGAGGATGTAGGGACTGAAAAAAGGGTAAAATAGGAATTGAAATAAATAGACAGGACAATGAACGATTCAGAGGGATTCCAAAGATTTCAAAGGTAATTTCAGATACAAAGAGGAGATACGAAAGTAAATGGGTAAGATACGGTATAAGGAGAAAAAAGATTCAAACCCTGGTATATGAGGAGGCTAGAAAGATATCAGGAGGGCAGAAAACTGATTTTGAGTTTGAGAAAGTCCAAGATGTTGAGATTCAGAATGGGAGGCGGTAAGGATAAAGAATGCACATAGAAATACAAGGTCAAACAAGTAGGAAAATTGCCAATTTTAGGAAAAAACGGAAGGAAGTGATAGTCGAAAATTTGTGAAGGCATGTTGAAGAGGCTAGAAAAATGAGATAGTCAAAGGACAAGGAAAGATAGGAGGATATAGATACTTCGCTAAGAACAATCTAAGTTTGATGTTGCAATAGGAGGAGCGCAATAAAACGTGATGAATTGTCCAGGCGTCTGGTGTATAAGATTTGAATAATTTTCCTATTCGAAGTTTCTTTGTTCAAAGAATCCTTCTAAGAACATTATTGAGAAAGTAGAAACAAAATTCCCTGAAAAGCAATTACTTTGAATTAAGAAATTACATTTCACGAGAAGCTTGGACAATACGCTTCCACGTTTTTGTGTGCTCGTACCCTATTGCACCTATGCCTCCAATTATAATTATATGTGACGCTCTCCGAAGAAAGGGACCTGAGAGCGAAAAAATCGATTTCAGGATTATGGTCGTTTTATATTAATTAAGGGTTGCTTTTTGATGATTCGTAAAAGGAAAATTTTTTTGTCGAGTATTTTTTGAGCTATTGCAATTCAAAAACAGCTGTTTCAGCAAAAGCGTTGAAATTCTCGCCTGTTCTTTCCCTTCTCCTCTTAAATCAGCAATTTCGCTCGTAGGTCCCTTTCTTCGGAGCGCGTCACATATATGGAACTTACCATAAAAATTAGAAAACTCCACAAACGTGATGAGGAAGATGGCAGGAATGAGTTTCATTTCAAAGAAAAAAAGAACCGATGTACTAGGTAAATAAAAGAATAAACTGATTCCCCTGGGTTGCGTATAATTTTTGACTAGCCGAATGACTCCTATATATACTATCTTTCATGATCAACATTCAATGACATGCTTTATTTGTATGTTGAAATAAAACGAGTAGAAAGAAGACGGTTTCTTATCTCAGATCTCGAAATTTTCCATATTCGCTATATACATTTACCGAAACACTAAGATTGAAATCATTCTCCTTATCTCCGTTTGTCTTGTAAATAAAAAAATTAAAGTACCTCAAAACATTTTTTTAGATGTTCTGTGGGTGGAATTCTTGATCAACCGAAGGATTTGAGGAAAATGTAGAGAATTGAAGTGCTGAAATTGCAGCAGTTTTGAGGGGAAGTTTCAATCGCACTTTTCAAAAAATATAACCGTTCGATTTGGGATCTATCGACAAGATAGATAAACGCTAAGGGAACAAAATTTTTTAGAATAGAAATTTTCAAATAAAAATGCGACGAAAATCGCTTGCACACTGAAATTTGATTTCACACACTTCATTTGACACACTTGCTTACAGTAAAAATTTCAGAACAAAGGCATGACCCGGTTTGTTTACATTCTCCATCACTAAAACGAAGGAAACAAAATTAAGGATGAAACAACTTGCACAGCACAATTTTTCCTACTTTAATTTATTTGCTGATTCAGTGTAAACAACAAACTATGCTTAAATATAAATCAGATCTGCTAACACATTGGGACATAAAATTTATAGGGAAACCACTCGTACAAATAGATACCTATTTACCTCCTCCCACAACTACCCTTCTTGAAAGCAGTCGGTCATCAACTCCCTCGTTCACGAAGTTGTCTCCATAACGGATAAGGATAAAAAATAAGGAAACCTGCTAAAATAGGAGAACTTCCTAACTACTCTTAGGAAAAAAGACATCATTCAGTGGTGCGGAAGTATATAAAATCCCTTGCTCTTGTGACAAAGTCTATATTGGAAGAATCGGGAGAGCAGTGAGTCAACGTATGAAGGAACATAAAAGTAAAGTCAAGCTAAAACACTTCATGCAATCAGCAACAGCCGAACATCATATCGAAACAAGACATAGCATTTTATTTGACGAACTGATTGTCATCTCAAGAACGTAGAATATTTTCTCAAGAAGGAATGGAGAAGAAATCAATATTTCGAAACACCCTGATAACATGAATAGGAAGAAAGGACATAATACCAATCCAATTCGAAAAATAAATAGCTCAATTTACCAACTCGGGATTCATGACGAGTTCGAAATGCCAAGTACTCCATTATGAGGCTTGAAACGAATTAACGCCTGGCGGTTTCGCCACTATATTTATTCGAAAACTACCCTGAAAATAAACAATGCAAAATTAGGAAGCAAAGCAGGGATTTTGGAGTGGGTTCTGATTCAGCATTTTTCAAGAAAGAAAATTCAGAAAAACATAGTGCTCCAAACAAAATCATTTATTCTGTTCATAACAAATCCTTGAATCATTTCAACAAATTTTGAAAGGATCACAAAAGACTGCCGTTACGGGGCATCCACAGCAACAAGCCTATTTAATTATTGAATTTCGAAAGGAAACTAAGAGGGGAAAAAGCAGAGCCCCAACAGTTTTTTTAATAGATAGATTGGTATGATGATTCTCTATTTGGCCAGTCGTTGACCAGTAAAACTTCCTGTCATGAGCCCGCCTAAATTTAACCTAAACCGTTCGGTTCTCCGCCAGACATCTCTCAAGACCCACTACAAATTCTCCCTTTTCTCCCCTTTAGAGGATCCTGACATGACCGTTCGAAGAAACTCGTAGTATTTCATTTCCACCACCATACAACACCCCCGGCAAGATCCACCACAACCTCGGTGCCTCCAGCAAAACTTTGGGATAGCCCGAAGTCATGATCCATGGGGTTCAAGAGATGCCCAACCAGAAGCCAGTTACAAGTAGACAAAAAAATTGAATACTTGGATTTTTAGGCAAATTTATTGCTTTTAAGGAATCATACTTAATATTTGATATTATTTACCAAGGTCAGGTTTCTTTCTTAAGGAAGGAAAAAAGGGAAAAATAAAGCGTCAACAGGTTGGCTAAATGAGAGATCAGTTTATTCCTCCTTCAGTATATGGTATTCCACTTCATGTAGAGAGCCTGCCTCCTTGCTCGCGATCTTCAACACCCTGAAGTCCAGAGCACTGTCGTCCTCAACCGCCAGCTGAAGAAAAAAAAAGCGAACCGAAACAAATGAGATATGTACTTTGAAGAATGAGTAATTACTAGCCACCAAAAAAGAGAGAACCCAGACAAATTAGAGCAACCATTGAAAGGTTCACGACCATATTTTAGAGATTGTGAAGATCTCGGATTGGTACCCAGGTAGTAGAGGATGTAATGCCTTTGTCTTTTGGAGCAAAGGATCTTTCTCGTTAAAGGACTTTATTGACTTGCTGATAAGTATGCGGCATAGTTTTCAGGTTATAGTGGTGCGTTTGCTGATCATGTGCCGTGTCTAAATGTATTTTCATCAGATCATGTAGAGCGTCGAGCTTCTTGATCCTGTCCATCCATTCGTGAACTTTGCCGGATGGGGGGGCCATGGGCTCTTCAGATTCCACCCGATCATGCAGCGATCCGGATGGCAGGGGGTTCTAACTCTTCTAAGACTGCGTTTAACACAACATTTTTTTTTTAACACAACTCCTCCTTACTCCACCGTGCTACCACTGCCGAACTCCGTTCAGCACCGCCCCACCACCATACCCTACTCCCGCGCACATCCGCGTACACCTGAGTGGTAGGAACAGAATACCGAAAGGAAGGAGTTGGAAAGAGAGCGGGTATACGCCGAGCCAGATCGCTGTACGTAGAGCAAGATGGAGTATATTGGAGCAAGCGAAAGTGTTGTACGCTTAGCGGGAACATCAGAGCCGGCCGTAGCTGGTGGCCCCTACTTGCCCCCACTTTCTGGCGCCGGAGAGAAGAAGCTTGAAGCAATACGGACTACCTGGGAGCAGCTGTGAGGCACGCGGGAGAGGTAGAGAAAAGAGGGGAGAAGAAACTCTAGCATAATCTTGACGGAGTTGAAATCCCCTGCCGGATGGCAGCGGATCATGATCGAAATTACGAAAGGCTGGAGACATCTTTAGAGACGAATGGTGCGCGATGTTATACGCGAAACGGAAATCGATAAGGCGATGATCCCATTTTCGTTTTGTATATTTTATGTAGGAGCGTAACATCGTTTTTATCACTTTATCAACCATTTTGACCAAATTTAATTGCGGGTGGTACTCTGGCGTCTTACTTCTGCGAACTTTATAACTCTGGCATAATTGGTCTACCATTTTGTTGGAGAACTGATTATCGTTATCAGTAGAAAGTAATTGCTGTACATAAATTTTAAATTACCAATATGTATATGTCTTGGGTTAAGGAGGTGGGGAACGGCCCCATAATACAAGCGCAAACTATATACCAATCAAAAAGCATCCGAGTATAGTGAAAATTACCACGGCCTGGTAACGAGAAAGCTGTAATCTCATTACTATTCTCTTCCGGGGGCATTTGATGAAAACCCATTTTCAAATCTAAGGTTGAAATATAGTTCGATTCCGTTAACCTGTCTAATATGTTTGACATAAGTGGTAACGGGTAAGCTTCTCTTTTAGAGCCATTATCATTACCGGTAATGAGGCCCAAGGACTTTCCAACGGGAAATCTCGGGAAAGACCCCTAATGCTGAGCCCCTTTTCGTTTCCCGACCGGCGCTCTCCTTTGCGATCGGTGATAGGGCAATCTCGTTTACGAACGCCTAGGCTTCCGCAGGAAAATAAGCAGATTGCTTTATCTCTATTGCAGTCAAAGTTACAGTGATTCTGTGGACCTGCTATCCCGTGCGCCAAACACTTGCGGAAGATTTGCATTAGTGAAACAGAAGGGGTGTCCTCAGAGGAAGTAACTAGAGCATCAACTTCATTTCTATTTTCATTTTTGGTCATGTTCTTTCTGTTATTAGAATTAGAAACCAGGTTCTCCGACAAAGGGTTCATCGCGGCTAAAGGTTTGGTAATAGCGGCCTATATTATTCAAAAGTTACCCACTCAGCTTCTCAATCTTTACCTAAATGTGATAATTCCTCAAAACTTCTGTCGTCCCTGCGATTTATATGCTTTCATAATCAGTGCGTAGACTACCACGAATTCGCTCCCTAATTCTATGATCAATATCATCCCATGTAACACAATCCCTAAAATCGGCTTGGAAATGAGACCAGTCTCGAAAGATTTCTTGCAGAGAACCGAATGGCTTTTGAACCCTTCTACTGTCGCTGGGATAAGGTAAAATCGCTCCAGAGAGTTTCTGCCATCTATTTCACACCACGCACTCATTGCTTGAGATTTCTGGCTCACCCAACTCCAAGGGAAAAGTGAATTTGATCGTCGTTGAAAGACGAAGGTATGAAGGGTTCTTTCCGCGGTGAACCGGCGAACCAGCTTGAGAGGATTTATTACATTCTCATCATTTATGGAATCTGCGGGTCTGTCTTTTGTTTGACGGCACGATAACCATTGTAGAAATTTTCCGATTTCAGTTCTTTTTTGTACACTATTTCGTGGTCCAGAACTACAGATTGAGTTCATTAGCCAGCCTTTTATCAACAATATACATGCTTTGAACCTTGAAAAAATAGAAAAAGTAAGAATTCCATTCCTATGTGATACCGCGCCTAATACAGTGAATAAAAAGAACGAGAATTTTTTATTTGCCTGAAAAAAATCAACAGCATTGCTTGCAACCGTTTTCGAAGAGAGGGAATGGTTATGCTTAAAAGAGAAGGAAGCCCATGAGAAAATAGAAGATTCAAATAACCATCTAAATAATGCAGAATACTATGACAGGTATAGCAGAAAAGCTGCTTACTTCAACAAGACCTGTGAAAGTACTGGGATCTTCTTCGAATAGCAATACATTTTCGCAAGGAAATTTAAATTTCCACATTCTCATTTTAAAGGATGAATGCAGTGTTGCAGTCCACTTATTTTTGGAATAATATGATTTTCTCCTGGGAACACCTACTTTTCTGAATGATTGAGCGTAAGGAAGTATTATCAAACGAATTAATGGAAAACTTACTGAAAAAATTCCAGGTAAATTATCGTAAATGACAGTGTACAAGTGCTGAATCAAGTTTTCTGTACGTATAGTACTATGAGATTCGCGAAACATAGACATGTTGAGAGTGCTAGATGGAAGATTTTAGAAACAAGAGAAAGGTAGATGTGAAAGACATTTTTCCTTGTAATAAAAATCGACTTTCATCTTATATGCAACGTAGGCATTCAAGCAGAGATTCCTTTCCTAAGACTTCTCGAGAAATTGAAAGGGGTTAAAAAATCAACGAAGCCATTGTAACCGCAATGAAAGTTCAAGCAAATTCGCTGCTAGCTGAGAATTTCTAAATTGACATAATGGATTGGAATAGGAAGATCGTCGTCAAACAAACAACTCAGAAAATCGTCGTTAAGGTAATCAGCAATCAGTGAATCATCGTAGGTTGATGAATGAGCGTTATCGTGTAAGCTTTTCAATTTTTATTTTTATTTTATCACCCTCTTTATAAGCTGCTGTCAAACTCAAATTCTAAACGGTTAAAGAATCAGAGAAAAAATGTGCAAGAATTCCAAATCGCGTTTTACAAAATTACAGATCTCTTTATGTAAATATTCGAACACTGAATTCGCTGGAATCAATGGTATAAAGGAAGTTAAGCCTCGTTCGAAAAATGTGAAAGAAACATGGACAAGTATGATAAGGTCGGAACTAATATTGAAATGTTATTATCAGATCAAGATCTACAGGGCGTAGATATCTATGAAAGTCGTGATGAATAAGCTTAAGCTCTTCAAGAACGTGTACACGAGAACGCCCTACGTGGAATTTTTATGCTTATTATTTTCTCCATGAAAAAATAGGAAAACTCATACTCATTCTGAAATTTCAGTACATGTGGCTGTATTAGTACATGTTTTTGAGTTAGGAACTTATTTTTTTAAGGCAATCAAGTAAGATGATGGAAAAAGAATGCCTCTTTTTTACATATTAGGCTGCCTGGTATTTTCCCACCATATACATGGAATGGGTTGCGGATTAGTGCATATTAGGGTACACATACAGTTAGAGGTGGAAGAAAAACCAAAGGAACCTTAATAGAAGTTATTGAAAAAACTAACACAGGTACCGATCTAGAGGAAAAAACTGCCTTCATGGATACAGAAACTCTTTTAATCCCAGTCTTTTCTTTCAGTGAAATTAGGATTACTAGGAAGTGTACAATGTGGTAAAAATAGTATCAAAATGAGAAACGCATGTAGGATAACGTGTTACAAACGATGTGTTCCAAAAAAAATATAACTCTCCAATTAAAGAGCAACAACCTTTCTTCGATCGATTCCCTAAATTTATTCAAAATTTAAGCAAGCTTGCGACGTTTCGACCAAACTGTTGATCATCTTCTGGCAGTTAAGACCTGGATAAATAGTCACTATAATAAAAACTAATAACATCTAAATAATTTAAGAAACTAATACGAAATGTGTGATGGGGTAAAAATTTACCTGTCACTCTCTTTCTTTTTGTTTGAACAAATTTAAACAAATATCCCCTTGCCGGCTCTGGGAAAACTGCTTTCAATCTAGGACAGAAATCTTAGACTAACTCTCTTGGTCAGAGTTTCGGAGCGAGGGTCAAACTCCCGGAGGGCACTTTCGACACGTCGCACAACACTCATTCATTCCGTTTTTCTTTCTTTTTATGAACTGTTTTTGGAACTCCGGAGCTTTGGAACGGGAGGGTTTGATTACATCGAAGACTGTCAACTGACCGCCGGCCGTCGATGCCGTGACTCAAACTGGCCAGGACCATTCTCCCTAGGATAGAGAGAAGAGGGGAGCGCAAACTTCACCCGTCCTTATCTACCCTAGAAGACGTGCAGGAATTAGCAGAGATTTCGATAGCGAGAGGGGACTACAATTTCAACCGAAAGTAGAAGAGGATTCCACTAATTACGGCCGCGCACATGAATTCCTAAAGCCCATTACCAGAAGCCCCGGTAACAGCAGGTGGCGTCGTGGAGCGGTGGACTCTCCGATGACCTAACTAATTTAACATGTTTCTTGCCAATTGAGGATTCTAAGTGGACAGAGGACAATAATAATATGAAATCCACTCAGAAGCATAGGGTGTTCTGATTATTAAACTTTTACCTATTTTTCCGCGAAAACTCCCGCTAAATCTCGCTTCCTAAGATGGCAGGCGTCAGAGGGCGGACTCGGCGATTGGCTGCTGGCAACGACACAGGAAGAAGGAGCGCTCCCATTCGCCGATCGAAATCAACGGTCGGACGAACCTAAATACTCCTTGGGGAAGGTATCGGCACTCTCGTTCAGAGCCTTGACGGAAAATCAGCTGGTAGTGGACACATAAAAACACGACAAGATTGTATTTGGATTGAGTTTTTGTTTGAATTTTTGAGGACTGTCAGATTTACGCAAAGAGAGCAATTACCGACCCATCGATGAAGTTCGTGATCCGGTAGTTTTATCTCCAGAAATGTTGGTGTGCCTGCGTGTTTCAGTGTGAATATTCGTGAATGAATCCTTTTTGTTATTTAGTGATTTCTCGGAGAAAAGTTCTAAATTTATTTTTGTTGGGGTTTCTTTTATCCGTGAATTGTTCGAGCCTCGCCTCGAGGCCTGTGCAATCATTGAAAATTGTTAGGACATATTGAGTAAGAATGGGAACTGCCTCGAGTGGTAAAATGGCAAGATTGTGGGGTTATTCACGGATATGAAAATACCTTCTCTCTTTTCCTTTTTATAATTTCTATCGGAAAAATACTATACTCGCGAGAACAGGGCGGTGTGAGTCATGAATTTTGAGCGTGCGTCTTCGACCCCTTCTTTGTAGGACATATTTGTACTTGATAACAGTCGTTAAATAAACTCTCACATCTTGGAAATGGAGAGAAGTGGTTCGACATTTGGATTTTAGTTGATCTATTATTTTGGATTTGGAATTTAGATTTCGGTAATTATAATATAGGTGTTCCACCGGGCTAAAAATTTGCCCTTATAAATGTCCTGAGACCTAAAATAAATCAAATGTGAACTTTACGTTATGAATACAATTTTTTTCACAACAAAAAATTGTGGATCAAACGATGTTTGGAAAATAATTTTTGTCGGAATCGCAACGTTACTTGCAACACTCCTTAGCACAGATTTGTGTAAAACTATATACTATTGTAGAGTTTCCGGAAAACAGGAAGGAGTTCTAAGCCTCTCTGACTCAGCTGATTCAAGGGTCAAAATGGGTCTGTCGCCATCCCTCTGGTCAGTCTGTTGGGGCATTACAGTCATTAACTTACAATAAAGAGTAGTTTTCGAAACTGTGTTTTTTTCTGGACTGAACCTAATCTCTTTCTGCGTAGTTTTTCATCTCTGATTTAATTTATTTCTCCAACAATTTCAAAAGGGGACATCTCAAAAAAGAATCAAAGGAGGATTCCCATTTCTGTCGAAGATTACATTTTTCAAATTCAAACTTTAACTGAATCGCAAGGGTCAAATGGCAGAACTATAATGCTAGAAAAACTAATTATTGGTTAAGGTCAAGCGTGTAGTACACAATTTTCACTTCTGAGGGCGCAAGTCGATTGCAATGAGAATTGGGGCACCATGGCATTGGGAATTTGAAAATCAATTTATTATACTATGGTAACATTTATTTATAATAAGTGTTGCAGTTTTCAAATTTAATAAATAATTTTTGTATTTATTAATGAAAATTGATTCTAAAATTCGACGTTTGTGAGTATTATTTTCTCTAGCCTAATTCTTGATGTTATCAAATTAAAAATTAAAAAGGTGATCAAAATTCCATGAGTGCTGTGACAAACTTGTGTTTAAATTGCCTATTCTGCAATCTTACTCATGTTCAGAAATTCTTGCTTTTAACCTCCTACCTTTTTCACCAATGTAAATTTCATTGAAGCCTGTAAATTTTATCCAACCATTTATTATTTTCACTAGAACTATTGTGAATTTCAAATATTCTTTCTTTAATAAAAATTTCTAATAAAGTTATTGAGTAATTGTTTTGCTATAGTGTAATTTTAAGCTGGTTCAAATTTTCTACCCTAAATTTGAAGTAACTCAGTTTAATGCATCTATCTATTAATCCTTTTATTAGGCCAATTTTTTGGTTGAATTGATGATGTGAATTGTAATTTGAATATTGCCCTGATCATGAAGACTTCTTGTACCAATTGGTAATTTAAGCTCCATTTTCAGTTTTTATCATTTAAATGTCCACGTAATTCAGAGTGTTGTTATTTTCCGATTCAAAAGTAAACTGTAAAGACTCTTCTTCTCTATCAATAATGTGTCCCCTAAGGGTTTACATAACCCCCGTCTCTTCACATAAAACAATTTTCTTCTTTTCTCTTAGCCTTACTTATTTTCTAATATATACATATATACACGAAGTACGAGCGAGCGAACGAGTGATCGAGTGCTTGAGCATTTTTTTCTATTATCTATTTGAGCGTACGAGCGAGAAAGAGAGAGCGCAGCCTAA
>WSXT02014141.1:0-14452 GCA_011762715.2 Neuroterus valhalla
CACGCTAATCACGTTTCTCTCACTTACTTCCACCACTAGTGGGAAAAGTACTCACTTCGACCACTGTGACGTCATGATTCGAGAAATCGACAACTTCGTCCACTCGAGACGAGTCTCCGAAGTTGCATTTCTCTCGCGGGTGTTGGACAAAAAAATTTTCAGCTCTACAGACTATATTCTAAGGCATCTGAATTAAAGAAATTTTTATGTAAAAAACTTTGAACACTTTGAATCCTTGAAATTCCGGATGGAATTATTGCGTTCTCAATAAAATGTAAATGAATTCATATAGAAATAGATAACTTTTCTCTTGAGGCACGAACCTTCTTCCTTATCGCTGTGATCAAACGAAATGAAAATCAATTTTGGACGAAATTAGGATAGTTGGATTTTCACTCAGAAAAAAAACTGTCAATAACTTATAACGAATTTCTCATATAATAGTTCAATTTCCAAATAAAAACGTAAATAACCAAATTTAATGAAAAATCTCCTACTCAAAAATTATTCCAAACAGAGTAGTTCCATTTCAACCAAAAACGATGAATTTCCAACATAATGCATACATTTTCTACCAAATAGGTAAATTTTCAACCTAAAAGATCAGGTTTTAACTCAGATGATGAATCTTGAACCAAAAACGAAAATCCGGAACAATGCATTGTCAGTTTCAACTAATTGCGGTAATTCTATTTGCAAAATGAGTTATCAACGCCAAATGTGACGATTGGTGTTAGGACGAAAAAGAAATTATAATTTTATATTTAAAGTAAATTAATTTAACGAAAAAAGACAAATTTTTGTTAAAATATTGAATTGTCAACGGGGAAAATTAATTTCAAAAAAAATTTCTCTGGATTTTTTATGAGAAAATGTATATTTTTAACGGAAAGAAGAAAGCTGTTCTTACCAAATACTGGAATCACTGACTAAAAGAGTAAAAATTCAACAAATAAATGAATAACAAAGTATTTTCGACTCAAACCTAGAATAGATATTCCAAACAAATTCGATTTCAATCTCAAATCGAAACCTGAGTATTAAACTGCAAGTAGTATCAAAACTTGAAGAAATAAAAGAGAATCTTTTCTTAACTCGTTGAAAATTTATATTTTCTTCTGCATATTCGAAGATTCTATAGTCAAAAAATTGATTTTTTTTCTTGTTTGTTTTTAAAACTGAGGCAGAATTTTCATTTCTGTTGTTGAAAATTTATCTAATTGGTTATAGGGCCATGTTGAACATGGGACACGTGACCCAAGTTATCGACTTTTTTGCAACAACGCACGTCCGCACCGAAATATATTTCAAGCTGAAATTTCGAGAAAACCCTTAAAAACAATAAACTGTGTTTTGTACAACATTTGGTTCGACTCAAGTAAAGAATTTTCTTTCAAAGTCGAATTTTGAACAGTTACATGAAATTTTTAATTGAATAAATAAGAATTTTCATTCATAAGAATCAATTTTGATAGAAATGTTCCTTTTCCATAAAAAAATGATAATTTTTGATAAAATTATATTTCCAACAAAATAGTTGGATTTTTCGCTGAAAAGTGAAGATATATAGTCAAAAGAAAAACAACTAATCTCCACGAAGTAGTTTATTGCTCAACCTAAAATACAAATTTCTGAATGAAATGATGAATTTTAAACCAAAAGGAATGATTCTTAAGGAAGTAGTTCTAGTTCAAACCAATTATTTGAATCTTATTTGAGAATAAAAAGAATCCCAATGCAAAATCTGATAATTTATATTTTAACCAAAGAATATTGTAATTTTACGTTGAAAATCATTATATTCAGCTAACATGAACCAATTTTGGAGGAAACATTGAGTTCTCAAATAAAATATGTTCATTTTCGATCGAAAGATATTTTTTCAAGGAAAGATGAATAAAAAAAAATACAAAAATATGTCAAACGATTTTTGCGCATTATGTGAGGAAATTGATCCTGGTGTGGTGGAATATCCAAAATTTCCAAAATAATATATGAATCCTGAACCGAATATTGGGTTAGACATAAGAAAGATTTTTTTGCAACGAATGAGTTAGGTCCTCAACTGAAGAGAAAAAATTTCTAACAGAAATGTGCATTTTGCACTATGCTCAACAACAAAATCGATCAACGAAACAAGAGACTTCTAAAATAAATAATGAGTCTCCAACGAAAAAAAAATGTTTTAACAGATAAGTTGGCAACAATAAATGAAATATTAGATTTTTTAGGAAGAATAAATGTCGATTGTGGAACAAGCACATTTGCAACAGAAAAAAAATTATAACCGAAAAGTAAATATTTAACCGAATATTTGCATTCTCAGTCGAAAAAGCATATTTCCTACTAAGAACGACGGATTTTCAAGAAATGCCATGAATATTCTGCCAAAAAGTTAAATAAGTGATGAGACAGATAAGTTTTCTATCAAGAGAAATAATTTGCCACGAATTATTCCGATTCTCTGTTCGAAGCAAATATTTTCCAACCAAACATTCGCAATATGACCAAGAAGTTTAATTTTTGTTGAAGTGAATAATTTTCATCAAGTTAGTTCCATTTTGAAGATAAAAACGTAATATTTAACGAGAAGATATAGATATACTCTCAGTGATGACAAATAATTTTTTAACTGAAAAGCTCCAACAAATTAATTGAATTTTCATAAAAACAGTTCCATTTTCATCAAAATAATATAAAATTTTCACCACGAGAGAGATTCATTTTTAGAATGGAAAGCGAATCCGCAAAAAAATTGTTAAATATCAGCTACGAGGATTCAATTCCTATTTGAAAAGACAAACTTTTAACAGAATACATGAATTTTTAACTGAATAGTTGTATTTTTGATTAGGAAGAAATATTTTATACAGTGAACTTCCACTTAAGTTGACCGCGCGAAAACGTAAACATTCAGTTAAGTTGAATCAAGGTGGGGAGTCACGAGTCCCCACCATCAAGGACAATATCCCCCTCTCTGCAGCTTTTTCTCTCTCTATCCGTGGTTTCTATTTCTCACTGTGTTTGTGGTGGGGGACTGTTCACTCAACTTATGTGAACGTTTCCAGTCAACTTATCTGGAAGTCAACTTAAGTGAAGGTCAACTCAAGTGGAAGTTCACTGTACCAGAAAAACGAATGCTCATATTACTATATTCTTCTACTGAGACTATTTGTTGAATAAACTTTTTCTAAACGAGCATTCACGATGTTGCCCATTGGAGCGAACTTTCAAAAAGTGTATAAAGTAGAAGAAACTCTATTTCCAACCAAGAATAGGATACGTAAACTTTTGGTCAAGAAATTTATTCTCGAGCAAAAGAAAATCAGGTTTGAACAAAATAATTGAATTTTAGAATAAGCAGTTGAATTGAATACCAGAAAAAATTAAATGTTTAACAAAATACAATAATTTTTGAATCAAAAAGGCGAATTAAAAAAAAAAGTTGGATTTTTACCTTAAAAATAATTCCTAATGATTATCCATTCCATTCTCAATTATATTTTCGAATTTTCGAACATACAGGTCAATCTTAACAAGAAAGGGTAACTTTTTGACGATATTATTTACTTTTTAAGATATTAGTGAACTTTTTTACTATATGATACGATTCGTAAACAATGGAGTTAAATCAAATGGTTGAAGAATTTCGATACAACACCTTTCGCCTCATTTTTCGATAACCACTGAGGAGGTATTAAGGTACTAATGCTAATTTTCACACATCCGATACCTTATTGTTATCCTGGCCAGCGGTAGTTGGCCGAAGGTGAGAGAAACGAGCGCCAACGACTACGCTAAGATTACCACAAAAATGTTCAGAATTACCGAAACGCGTTTTTCATTTGCTTATAGAAATTAAACGCAGCCTTTGCCACGATCGAAAATCAACGAGCTTATTGTTAGGGTTCAAATTATATATCTGTGCATTCATACTTTGTGTTAATGAGCCCGATGATGCTTCATCAAATATGTTGGACTGAAATTGAGAGTTTTCAGAATGTCCCCGCATGGCGAGTCTAATCCGTCCCTTTCGCACCTGTGCTTGCTCGCTATGATACGACAAGGAAGGCTGTTCCTTCGAAATGTCTCTTACTCCCGTGCTTGTGATCCTCTATCTCCTTCGCGTCAGAGCTGGCACGTCAATCGAGCTGCCGGATCATCACAAGGGGGCCCGTGAGATTTTTTTCAAAAAGCGGGATGATCCCTGGCCATTCGAAAATGAGGTCCCGAATTTTAAATTCTTGAAAGTACACTTCAATACCAAATCTTTTTCTCACCGGAAAATATATTTGGTATCTTTTACTGTTCCCGAAATTGATATGAAACTAGTTTTTCTTAGAATCAAAAATTGATCTACTTCTCCAATTCAACTCGCGACAACATAACCAATTTTCAGAATTTACCGATGAATCAAAGAAGGAAATACGTGTTCAAGTATTTGAGAAGTAACTTTTTCATCGGCTGTGATTCCTTATGCATTTCTCCGGAGCAGTGGATAAAAACTATAGTCAAGTAATCGAGTAACATCAGAGTATTAGGATTGTAAAGGAGTTATGAGAAAGATATCAGTGACCGATTTGTTAACATAAATAGAATTCATCCAGATTAAGTAAATTAATGGGATTGAAAAAAAATTGTTGGTGATCTATGAATTTGAAAAAAAATCGTGAAATTTATTCAATTCGAGGTTCTTGATGATATTCATTGTAATTGAAAGCAGTTAAGAGAATGTATTAAATTTGTGGGAAATTTCGGGAACTTATATCCTTCATGGAAATTTATCAAATTTGTGTTTTTTTTTTAGATTTGCGATGATTTATAAAATTTGTGATAATTCGTAAAAATGGTAATATATGGAATTAGAATATGTCTATTCTGCGATAATTTATCCTCATAATATAAAATCTGCACGCTACTTGGGCAAATTCTCATCGCGAGCTTCGCTCTCAAGTTTGAGCGCACCTACCGGTGCGTTACTGTCGGATCTCGCGCTTCGCGCTCGGTGATGAACTCATCGCGTGTCTCGTGCTGCGCAATCGATCAAAATTTTTCCAGAACGGTAAAGAAGTTTTGTTTCTAAATTTTTTTCATCTGTTGTGTACTTATTCTGGAAATTAAATTTTTTAATGTTTCATTTTATTTTGTACGATTGAAACAAAAACTTCGCGTTCAATGGGAAGAATGATAACACATTTAAAGATATTGTCCCGGTAAAGAACGTGTGTGCATTCATTTCTTCCAGAGCTTGTGTTGATTGTCCAAAAATTCCATTTTGTCATTTCAAATATGACTTTCCATAAATGAAGCAAGAACTACTTGTCCGGTCAAAAAAAAGATTTTACTAAAATTGTAGATCTTTATTGGCTGCACAATTCTTGTTCTTCTCTGTTTTCCCGTATATTGTATAGTTTCACCAAAAAAACAAATTTTGCATTTTTCATTATTTTTTGTGCGACCAAAATTTGAATTTCAGATGTTTTGAGGAAATTCAGAAAGTTGTAAAGATCATCTTGTAGGCCTTTGATAAAGAAAAATTGTTGTTCTCGCACCTTTCCAAATTTCCTTTTGGAAAGTTTTTTTTGGAGATTAGCTTTACAAAAAAGTTTGAATCGCAAAGATGAGGCTACTTTTGTGACTTTTGCTATTTGATTATTGTTTCGTTATACATAGATGTAAAAATGGTCCGATTTTTGCGATTCAAGCCCTGTTGTACTGCTAATTATTGAAGGATTTTTAATTTTTATTAGCTGGTAGAAAATTGTGCAAAAATTGTCTTGTAAATGTAACATGAAGGAGAAGCGTTAACGATCCTAGTATACTCTCACTAGTATTGACAAATGATACTTTGCCTGATCAGTCCACTAGCATTGGAAGTCTAGTGAGAAATAGATGACATAAATTAAAATTTTTACGAGCATCGTTTACGGCATATAGATTCCACGCAAAGGCAGCTTCCTGCATTTCGCAAAATCGCCAAAGAATCTTCACACATTTGATAACTCATTCTTATAAGCTTTAACCACAATGTTCGAATCTGCAAAAATCGAGCTACTTTTGTGGTTTCTGCTATGTCATAATCGTTTCGTAATAGAAGTAAAAATGAGCCGCTATTTGCGATTCGAGTTTTGCTTTTCTGGTGATTGTTGAAGGATTTTGGATTTACATGAGCTAGTACAAAATTGGGCAAAAATTGTCTTCTAAATGCGACATGAGAGAAAAGCGTTAAAGATCCTAGTATACTCCCACTAGCATTGCCATATGATACCTTGGCTGATCAATGCGCTAGTTTTGGAATTCTAGGTAGAGATATATTACACCGTTTAAAATTTTTACGAGCATCGTTCACGACCTATAGATTCTACGAGAATGTAACTCCTTGCATTTCGCGAAATTTCCAACCAATTTTCAAACATTTGATATGTTATTGTTATGAGCTTTACAGCAAAATTTGAAACGCAAAAATCGGACCATTCTTACGATTTTTGATATTTTATTATCGTTTCGTAATAGACGTGAAAATGGTCCGATTTTGTCGATTCAAGTTGTTTTGTTCTATTAACACCATCACACAATAAAAAAAAGTTCTCTGTACACCGGACCAGACCTATGTACGGGCATGTTTTCTGACCCGCTGAATCCGAATTTCAAGTCAGTTTAGGCCGTACACCCTCCAATTCCGAATGTGCACTTAATCATATAGCCGTTTTGAATCCAATAAAATTGAAAAAAACCTACGAAAATTGTTTAAAACCCATAAAAATTCCAAAAATCGCAAGAAATTAGGATTATCTTGATAAAAAAAGTTTTGTAGACTCGGATCCAACGAGATTTTCATGTACTTTATTCTGCTCAATCCGATTCTGCAATTCATTTGGCTTGTATTCCCTCAAACACTAAAGAAATGAAAGAAACCCGATAAAAAAGCAACAAACGTGGGTGGAGTTCCGAAGAGCGCTTGCCTTCGATTAATTTGAAACTCTTTATATCTGTGTATTTTGACGCGATGATTACGAAAATGATAGTGAAAATACCCGCAAATTTGATTTTTATGGTGAAAACCATGAAAAACACACCAAAATCATGTTTCTTTACGTTCATCGCAGAAAATAGTGAACATTTATAAAAAAGCTTTAGATAAAAGTTGTAGATCCTTCAAAAATACATCTTTTGTGTATCAAATGTTTTCACCAAGCAGCTGAAGGTTTTCGATAAAACCGATGAAATAGCAGAAAAACTGTGCCTTTCGTACCAACATTTTTCCTCATTTTCTCGCAAACCGTCAATCGCTTGGTAAAAACATATTGAACACAAAACATGTATTGTTAAAGGATCTACAACTTTTATCTGAAGCTTTTTTATAAGTTTTCACTATTTGCTGAGATGAACGTAAATTAACATGATTTTTGTGGTTTTTTCATGATTTTCACCATGAAAATCAAATTTGCAGGTGTTTTCACTATCATTTCCGTGATCAGCGCGTCAAAATACATAGATATACGGAGTTTCAAATTATTCGAAGGTAAGCACTCTTTGGAACTCCACCTACGTTTGTTGCTATTTTATCGGTTTTATGCCATTTTCTGAGTGTTTGAGGGAATATAAGCCCGAGACATTGCAGATTTGGATTAAGCAGATTAAATAACATGAAAATGTCCTTCGATGCGAGTCTACAAAACTTTTTTTATGAAGATAATCCCATTTTTTGCGATCTTTGCAATTTTTATACAATTTTCAGGGGTTTCTTAGAATTTTCTTTAACGGTTCAAAATACATAGAAAATATGCTAACCCTAGATCCAAAAATTATTTTTATTACAAAAACATCTAATTTTCGCTATTCCTTACGGTTTTTTGCAATTTATTCGAAATTTGAGGGTATACGGCCTAAACTGACTTGAAATTCGAATTCAGCGGGTCGAAAAACATGCCCGTAGATAGGTCTGGTCCAATGTGCAAAGAACTTTTTTTTCGTGTGCCGGTGTTATTATAAAGGATTTTGAAAGTACATAAGCTGGGGGAATATTGTGCAAAATATGCCTTGTAAATGCGACATGAAGTAGAAGCGTCAACGATCCAAATATCACTGCAAACCCAAGTGTGTTCATTTAACACACATAAAGTGTGCTGGCCGCATTAGGCGTGTAACTTTAAAACATAGAAGTAAGTTTCCGTTTTTACACCCTTAAACTGTGTAAATTGACACTTTTCTTATGTGTTATTCCAGAAACACATTCTAGATGTGTTGACGTTTACGGAATGTGTGTTCGAAAACTTTATAACACACATTTAGCGTGTTATATTCATACTTGCGCCAATTCCACTTATTCTGCCGTTTCACGGTTCATTTTCCAATTTTCAGACACACGTGCTCTGCGTCGCGATAAAAAATGACGAAATATTACATTTTTACAGTTCAGATAACTTTACTATTGGAAAAGTGTCAGTTTCTCAATGAACAAATGTAGATAAATTGAGCAATAAATTAATTGGGACCAATGAACTTTCTACCATTTAGCTCATATGGATGTTTTCATTACCATCTCTCATAAATTCTGTAGGTACATGGAACATCGCCCGACTGCTGCCCCGGAGACGCGTGTTCGATTCCTGCCAGCTTCGTTTTCTACTAACCCGATTCTTCTGTTTTAGCCTATAAATTAATAATATCATATGTTTTCAGATTACACAACTAATTAATTTTGAGTGTTGTCAATTCCGAAATTAAATTAATATGAAATTATGTTTAATGTATAATACTGTGTAATGTACATATTCGGTTTCAAGTTCAATAGCACATGCTAGTTTCTTTTTTTTCTATTCGGACTGTCAACAAATCCTAGTAAAAGCTAGGGTAATTTTCAACAAAAAATACTAACCAAGGTCCAATTAGTGATTTTTTACTAATTTCCAGTGGCTCACTTTTCTCCTTCTCAATTAGTGAAATTTTACTAATAATAAGGAGTTTTCTAATAATATAAACTGAGAGAGCATATTTCTACATTTATTTCGGTTTTATTTAAAACAAAACTTTACACATTTGAAACATGTATTGTCAGCACGTTTAAGTGTGTCCTTACACATCTTAAATGTGTTATTGCTGATTGCCAACCGTGTTAGAAATACACACATAAACCGTGTTACTCAGAACACGCCTTAAAACGTGTCCCAAGTGACTACATGCACATAACACACTTAAATGTGTTACATTAACACACTTGGGTTTGCAGTGATGCTCTCGCAGACTAGCATTGCCATAATATTCCGGTTCAAATTTCACCGTCCCTTGTTTACAACTTATTTATTCGAACTCGAAGGTAAGATATGTAAAAAAGTGAACGTTCAACTTATTATTAGTACGAATGACTTATATCCCTGAATAATTTGGTAGTATCTGAACAATGATTTCCACTGAGGAATCCAGATCAGGAGGAGTTGCTGTTTCTGGAGGTAATGTCCTATGACTAGTGATTATCAATTGTGTTGTCAATTACAACCCATTGTCCCCGGGCGCGCACATGCTGCCACCAATCTTGCAATTCCTCCGGTACAGCCGATCGCAACGAGTTATTTAATTACCACGATCTATCATCAAGTGTCAGCTACCAGTCTATAATGCATGATCGATCATATGCTGGCCTTTAGACATTACTCCAACCCTTCGCTAGTCACTAATCTCCAATCTCTGCCAGTTACCTTCGGTATTATTGACAGATGCTCGTCCTAAATGAATTTCAAACTTATTTTCAACTGAGGGATTCTAATAACTTTGTAGGGAGTCCTTTCATTTCATACTTACCTTGTGACTTCTCACATGAAACACAAAGTTATGTTTCAACCAATGTTAAGGCACAAAAGGCTCTTAGATCTAGAAAACTTGGCGATGTTTCGGCATGGTGATATCATGGTGAAGACAGTTTAGCAACTTTCGTCAGGTTGTTTATGATTTTACGAAAAAATAAAAAAATGTTAACGTCTCACATTATTTCAATCCTTCTTATGTTTTGAACCATTGTGGCATAGGAGATACACTTTTAATGAGAAAGTTTTCCATGTTCCTTAAGTCTCAGTGAATGATAACAACATTGAAACTCTTACACATTACATATTTCCCAAAGTTTCGGATGTCTCATCCGATAAAAGCATAAAAAATCCATTCAAATAGAAAATTTTCTCATGTCCATGCTTAAGAATTACAGAACAAGATAAACCTCCCAATATCGCGAAGAAGCTTACGTTTCTGAAGCTTTCCCCTTTAATTACGATGGGCCAATCATCATGTTGAATTTTCTCGTGTATTTTATGTTCTAACAAATTATGAGAAAGAAGATACTCATTCATGACAATTTCCTAATAATTTTCATGTTTTACCCATCAAAAACCATGAAACTCATGGTGGCAGCAATTTTTCCTAAGTTTCTGATGGTGCTGATGGAACTTAATGGTACTGATGGAACCTGATGGAACTCTTACATGGCAAATTTTTTTATGTTTTTATTTTGATCAACTAATATAAAAAGTAAACACTTTTAGATAGCAAATTTACCAATGTTTTCCTTTCTTAGCTATTCCCAAAGAAATCAGACTAGAAGAAGAGCTTTCAACATCCTGTTCTAAAAATTTCGGTAGCCTCATGCTTCTTATGTTTGAACCAATGATGAAACAAAACAGACACTTTGAACAAGCGAATTTCGTCAACTTCCTCGGGTGTTAACGAATCCAATCAAATGGCAAAGATATTTATTTGAAGTCATTATCGATGAAAATTGTGCTTTGAGAGAAGGTTCCAGAATCATGTTCTAGAAAACTAAAATTCTTCATTTTCCTTGTATCTCAACTAATGATTACTCGTTGAAGACACTTTTTTTTGGTTCCAAATGATTCTAAGAATAATGACAAGAAAAAACTTCAACGAAGCAAATCCTTTCATATTCCTTATATATAATAAAATATTTATAAATAAAAGGCGAATATTTTCCATTTCTGATAGTTCATCCTAAAAATGAAAAGACACTATATCTTAGGAAAGTTCTACGAATTTCTCATGTTTAACCTTATTATAATTTGGAGAAGTCACTTCATTATTGCAAATTGCCTCTCATATCTTCTGTTTTACTCAATACCAGCACTTAGTGGTTACAAATGCCTAAAAAGCGGTAAAAAATCGTGAAAACGAATTGTTTGAAAATTGTTTTCTAGAGTTTTTATTCACTTATTATTATTTTAAGACCTCGAAAAAGCGGAGAAGAGAATCTAAATATTTATATAATGTTCTCTGTGTTCTAAATTTGCGCTTATGACAAAATTTATATGACAAAATTTTATTCTCTCCAAGCGTTAATGAATTGTTTGTTATAGAAGTCGTGTAATTCATATAAGGGTCGAGCGATTTTCTTTCTCAGTGACGGTATCTCTTTCTAACAGTTTTTGTAATCGAATAAAACAAATGGAAACTCAAAGAAAAAAGATTGTTGGAAAACATTATTATAAACTCTTCATCGTATGATCCTATATATTTTCAGCTTGCAGTCGTTGATGAATTTATGCACAAATAATTTTAACCGCGAGTAACTACTTTCATTTGTTTTCTAAGAGTCAAGTGAAGCTCTTTCTTACACAATGGTTTTTCTAAAATGATTTCCTTAAGGGGCTTTATGTACACAAAACGTTCAACTGGGGGAGGATGGGGGGATTTCCTACAAAGTTTTGTGCGGGGCATATGAATTTATTCACAATATTAGGTAAAAAAAAGGATTTTCTAGTTCAGTGTATGGAGGAAAAATCAAAATATTACGTTGAAACAGAAACGCATATGAAAAAGAAAAATTCGTGTTATTATGCACTTATTAGGATACATAAACAGAAAAATGGAAAGAAAATTAAACATTTCTTCTTAAATTAGTGGAAATTTTGCAATTTGACAGTAACTTCTCGAGAAAAGTTTTATACTTGTACTGGTAAAAGATTATGGAATAAATTTCTTCTGAAGGGTATGTCAAATATAACTTCTTGTTGAATAAAATTTCTGTGATCATTACATTTCTTCATAGAATCTTCTACGAATAAGTGTTTTTACTGTTTCAGAAAATGCATGTAGCAGATCAGACTTTGAGATCACTCGCAGAAAGATGTTTGATGTTGTGAAAATGCATATATAACATTTATATGCAATCATTCAAAATTCGCTTCTTCCGAATGGTATGATGTCTCAGTCTTCATCAGCAGAAGCGACTCATTTATTGAGTTTTCATAAATGACTAGTGAAATGCCTAAAAATTTACAATTTTCAGTATTGAATCATTTATATCATTGATGTACTGACGGCTTATTAACAAACAATAAGTAAAAAGACGCTTAGTAGAACAATTTTTTAAGAATTCGTGTCCACCATTTGTATTCAGTGACCTCACAAAACCCCTCATATCAGATAATGTTAGAATTATATATTATTTGAGATAACTAGTCCACTATTTCAGATCCGAAATTTTTTTTCTGAAATTTCTAACACCGGATTTGGAATCAGCGACCTCGAAAACCTCGGAACACGCATTTTGAAAAGAATCAAAAATTTATTCAGCATACTCGTCCACCATATTGGATCTTTCATCTTGTTTTTAAAATCCACGATACTGGATTCGTGGTCAGGGACCTCAAAAACTTCCTTACACCAACTTTGAAACGAATACAAACTTTATTCAGCCCACTTCTCCGCCATATTGGATCTGCAATTTTGTTTTCGGAATTTTTGTCACTGGATCCGTAATTAGCGTCCTTGAAAACCACTGAGTAAACAAATTTGATCCATTCTATGAGAATTTTATAGTTTTGGCCAGCTTTTAGGCATCTGGAACCACTGTGCAATAGTAAAAAAACTGTATCATAGAAATTCTAATCATGTTTATTATGTTTTAATCAAATAAAAGACAGAAAATATACTTCGAAGTAGTAAACTTACTTATTTTTCTCATGCTTCACTCAGAGACAATAGAAAAGATACTTCATTCGGGCAAATTTCTTCGAACATTCCATGTTTAACCTTATGATGGAAGTTAAAGTAGAAGAGAAGCTCACATCCTTGTATTCCGGACAACCAAAACTTCCCGTGTTGCATACGATTCCGCCAATAATAACATACGGAAGCCACTTAACCGTTGCTAATTCCCTCATAGAATTACACCAACACAAATAATTCCTTCATGCTTCTTATGTTTAAATAAACGATGGCAAAAAGAAAAAAGTATAAAATATCTATAAGTTCCTTATTATCGAACCAATGGTGACGAAAAACTGAATAAGTTCCAATAAACAGTGGCAGACCCAGCAACAATTCTTGGGGTGGGGATATTTTTTGAGCGTATATCACTCATAATTTTTCACAGTTGAATATTATTAAAATAAATGTGACAGAGCTCTTGGGGGCAGGACCCCCCCCCCCCCCTACTGGATTGCCACTGCAACGTAGTGAATTTTTCTCATGATTATAATGATTTAATCAATTTTGAAGCACAAAGAGACACTTTATCATAACTAATTCCCTGATTTTTCTTATTTTCCAATTTATAGAAACAAAAAATACTCCTCGATATTGCACACTTTTCTCATCTTTCTTATGAACTACTAAATGGTAACGAAAAAAACGCTTCATAAAAAAATTCACTCATGTTTCGAAGTTCTACATTCAGGGACGTACATTCTAGATACTGAAATGATTCGTAAGGTAACGGATAATTGCCTGAGCTCGGATATAAACACAAAATATTCCCGACGATTTTTTACTTACAACCAATTAAGCGCATTGATATTAGGTTATATGGAAGTAAGTTTTTGTGAGTCAAAGATAAATCGCAAACACGTATTCAGTGCTCTCTGTAGCTTTAAATCAAGTTTCAGTAATATGTCATCATACACAAGATAGCAGAAGTATAAAAGTGGGAGGATAATCCTAGGCACCAATTTTATTTGCAGGAACATATCTCAAATTTACCTGCTCTGTTTGAGAGGATACAAAGTTATGTGTATTTTGACTAAACGCAAACATATCCTTGCAAGTAAGGCGAGAAATCGAGGATAATACCCAGATTGCAAGCAGAGTTACTGTATTGGATAATGGAACCATTCAACACTATAGCGGATGTAAAGCTAGAGTGTCGATGTCACTAAGATAGACAGAATCAACGAGGATCATGGCTTTGGTCTTAGAAACATTTATAGGAGGTTTATTAGTTGTAGACAATGCGGACAGAAGCTCCATGTTCCGATTCAAAGTTTCGATCGCCAAAGATATTTCAATGTGGGTGCAATGAATGTATATTTGGGCACTGCCAGCATAGAAGATGTGTCTAACAAGTTTGAGAAAACACAGTCAAAACAAGGTGTGAACGGGACACCCGTTTGAGGGTAAGGAAAGTTATCCGGTTGTGGCCATAGTTTCGTTTTCCGAACATAGTTTTTGA
>WSXT02014163.1:0-14451 GCA_011762715.2 Neuroterus valhalla
AAATCCCAAAAAGCTGGCCAAAGATCAGAATCTCGATATTTCACTTCGTTCAAGTACCCATATAAGGTTTTTGGGGTCGCTGATTTTGAAAATGAATAAAAAAAATCAAAAATTCATGATGTCGCACCGGGAACGGTGAACATTTTTCTGAAATTTGCCATGCATTTACTTGCAAATGAGTATAAAGGGGTTTTCAGGGTCATTGATTTCGAAAATGAAGTAAATACTCCCGAATTTGGGATGTCAGACCTAAGCGGCGGACATTTTTCTAAAAAAAAAGAGTTTTTTCAGAAGAATGGCCGCCATTTCTGGTCCGCTATTATCAATTTTGGATTTTTGACTTCATCGTCGAAATCAGCGACCCCGAGAATCTCTCAATATTCATTTTCAAGTTGATGCATGGAAAATTTTAGAAAATATCCACCAATTCCTATTTCGGATTTTTGACTTCATTTTCGAAATCAGCGACCCCAGAAATCCCTTCATTCTCATTTTCAAGTGAATTCATAAGAAATTCTGGAAATATATCTGCCATTTTGAGTTCTGAAGTTTTTACTTCATTTTCGAAATCAGCGATCCCAAAATCCCCTGCATACTCATTTTCAAGTAAATCCGTGGGAAATTGAAGAAAAACGTCCGCCATCTTGAACTTTGGATTTTCGACGTCATCTTAGAAACCAGCGACCCCAAAAACCCTTCAATACTAATTCTCAAGTAAATGCATGGAAAATTGTAGAAAAATATCCAACATTTTGAGTCCGCCATTTTGAATTCCAGATTTTTTACTTCATTTCAGGTATCATCGCCCCCAAAAACCCCTTAATACTCATTTTCAAGTGAATGCATGGAGGATTTCAGAAAAATATCCGCCATTTTGAATTTTGGATATTTGACTCCATTTTTGAAATCAGCGATGCCAAAAACCTTATATATGTACTCGAATGAAGTGAAATATCGAGATTCTGATTTATGGCCAGCTTTTTGGGATTTTCAACCACTGTGCGGTGGATAATACTAGCGCTCCAGCTGGTGGACAGTGGTGGTCGTATGTTCCTCTCGGGTGCAAGGCGATCTCCAAGAGTACGCAGCCTCACCCTTCACAAGCAGGGACCCACGAGGGCGGATAGCAACCCCTTCCCTAGTTTTTCGTAAGAACAACTATGGTAATCCAAGCCTCGAATCCACTTGTAGATGCGGTTCAAAATTATCAGAAGCGCATAGCACACGAAAATGGTTTGGCAAGTATTGCCAATCATTCTAGGCTCTAGAGTTACATAACGCGCCTGTACACTGTGTGGTGTCAGAGCTTTTGCTTCTTTCGCAGTGAGTGTTACGAAAACGTGCCTTCAACTCTTCGCGAATAAGAGATGTGCGCGGAACGTTTCCTCAACTGCTACAAGAACAAGCCGTACACGAAGATCAGGAACCGACATTAAGATCAACTGCTGAAACAAGGCATCTCCCAAAATATGGTGACGATTTCAGGACAAGAAAAAACATTGAGAATTGTCGGAGGAGTCCGACCACTTGACCATCATTTGTTCAGTTTATGAGATGGCGAGAACCGATGATAGATATAAAGACCAAAAAGCGCTTGCACCAGCTAAACAACAATATAAGCTGGGCTGGTCAGAACGCGTCCCATGTGCAGTGTGTGATAGTACATATAAAATCTGGTAAGCCTTTTACAGGAAGGGTTTGAAAGTTTGCTCTTGAAATGAAGATCCAGCATCACACATTGAAAATGTCAAAGCTGCTGGCCATCAAGCAGCACATTGTTGACAACAAACGGTTGCTATCTGACGCAAGGAGGAAAATATAAAAAAAGGAGGGGTTCCTCGCTGACCCATTGCTGCTCTTTAGCGATCCCCCTGTTCTTGTCAAAAACCCAACCAAGTCCGGAGAAGTGCCTACTATCGGTGTTTTCATCTGCGCCCAGCTTGATAAATCCCTATACCCTTTCCATATCCCCTGCAACTCAACTCCTAGTCTCTTCTCTTGAAACTTTCTCCTTTCCTAATGCGGTCGTATCACTACCCCTACTTTCTTATGCCTTTACTAAGCTATCATTCATCCTTTCTCTTCTCTGGTCATCTTCTCCTTCCCGCCAATCAGTATTACCCCTTTTATTCCATTCCATCTCTACCTCTTCTTTCCTACCCAAGCACCAAATACTTTTTGAGAAAATGAGAGCAAAAAAAAAGGGGAGTCTGAAAAACAGGGGATAAGATAGGGGTAGTACAGTGGATGGGGGTAGAAGAGAGAGCTGAAGAATATCCTTTTTTTTAAATATGTATATCTCATTGTATCCAATTATTCTCTGATCTATCTTCAACCTACCTAGTTTGATTCTCTCCTACCCCAATTTTTTGTAATTCTATCTATCATGTGTCATATCTATATTCTATAATTTTCAGATCGATATTAATTTCTATTCTTTCCTCATTCTATACTGCAGCGTGCGTGCAATGTTCCTTTATCTTGTTATCAATATTTTATAAAATCGCTTACAAAGAAAAAATTCGTCAGACTTTATAGCTTCGTAATGCAAATTTCAAAGAAGTGACATTTCTTTGACAAATTCAATTTTAATACTGTTTTTTTGAGCGACTGACCGTTCAGGAATACGGCGTGCTGTTGGCATATTAGCGGGAGACTGAAGCCCTCCTGTGCATTAGGCGTAACCAATTATGACTGTTTGAGCGTTACGCTTACCCCATAAGGGATAGATCCTAATGGTACAAAAAAAACAGTATAGTCATATCATCCTTTAAATATTACAGAAAATTTGTCTTAACGATATACATAGTTGTTGGCTCAAACATTCATTGAACTTTTTTGTTGCTGAGTTTTTTCTAGAAATGTAAACTCGTCCTACAGCACAGCTCAGGCACAGGTCGCTGATCGATCTCTCTAGCAATTACCCTAGGTGGAGAGTTCTGCAAAGGCGTCATAATAGTCCATTAAAAAAAAACCTCTTCACGCGGGTACATAGGTATCCATAATCTTTCCTCCATACATCCCTATCCATGCATACATCTTTTGCTTTCTTTGATATATCCATTCAACTTTTCAAGCAAGCTCTTGTGTTTCTTTGACTTTTCATCGTCTTACAATCTGAGTCTCATTCACACATACCAACTATTCCTTTTTCCAGTCTTCCTCTCTGAACGCTACGATTCACCTAACCCAAATACGCTTATTTGAACGAAGTTCCTTATGGCACGTTACACTGCAGACGCTTGGCGGACGGGTAACAACTGAAAACGTGTGAGAGATATGACCTCTTGCTTCGGCTATGTACTGTATAGTACATCCATGGCTGTTCGGTTAATTGCTTGGCGTTAGCGGCAGGCTCTGACCACTCAACATGGTCAAACCATCTAAGCAAAGTTCTTACATTCTCGTCAAAAAATGTTTCCTCTACACCAGATTCTTTGTCAACCCACTCATTACTTACTTTGTCTACAAGCGTTCTACCGAACATATTTAACTAGGATTGCATACCATACCGCAATCTCAGCCTTATCTGCTACATTTTCATTTGAGGTAATAGCTTCATATAACTATTATTCGTATAATATCAGATTATAATAATTTAAAGAGATACTTTCAAAGGTTTATTCAGAATATTTTGAAAGATGTGTACCTTCTTATCAACTATATGAAGAAATGCACAGAAACTTCTTCGTTTGCATATAATAAAACAACCAAAAAATACCTTTTCATTTCTAAATATGGCTGTTAAGTATAGTTAGATCTGAAACTTATAGGCTTTTATCAAAAATAGAAAAGAACGGAAATGAATTTTCAGAAATATAAATCTAAATCTTTTTTTCATTCATATTTACAATGGTAGTTTTTTCAAAAGAATATACATTCGTCGACCATTTTACACCAAAATATCTTCTTTCTGAAGCATTTACCATACAGAACATTTTTTAACTGGATTCATTTTTGAATCTGGTTGACAATTAAAGTCTCTTGCAAATTCTGGACAATTAGAAAATGAACTTAAAACTCTGAATTCTGCAGGACTATAAACATTTGTCATGATATAATCCTTCAAGAACTCTGGTCTCTGTTTTTTGCAAAACGAGCTAGCTGCACTTATCCAAAAGAGTTGTGATTGCGAATATTTCATTCCGGGCAACAGGGGTTCGGGGCCTTTTCGTTTCACCAAATCTTGATAGGCTAGATAGGCTTCTTTTAGGCCTCCGTTGTCTGCAATATTTTCATTTAAGGTGTTGACACCATTCATCTTAAAAATAGTTGAATATTATTCATTGTTATTCATCAACTCTTGTAATTTTTCCTGCAAGAATCATTTTTCCTACTATCCTATACCTTATCATGTAACAGAATAATATGTGTAACGTAGTTTCGAAAAATGAGTACGAGTAAAAAAGCTTAATATTCTATGAGCCAAAATAGCATAAATAAATAAAATGAATACATCGCTTCATCCTCAAAGTTTCTTATTGAATTAGAGCATATGGAAATATTTATGTTTTTGAATCCTACATAATGTACATACCTTCAAGCCGACTCCTTTAGCAGTATAATTTCCATACTGCTTAATCATGCAATCAGCTTCAAGAAATTTTTTATTTGTTTCTGGAGACCACCAATCCTTGAGGTTGCCATTTTTATCAAACTGACTGCCCTTCTTTTCAAAACCGTGAGTTATTTCGTGTCCAATAGTCCAACCAGTCAAACCATAGTTCAGGTACTGAGGCCTGTCCTTATTGTAGAAGAATTCTTGTAGATATCCAGCAGGAACTTCTGGAAACATGAAATTTATATCGAATAAACATGGGAAATCGTCTCTACTTGTGATTTTTATCAGAAAAAAACTTTTCTTGAAGGAAAGAATCACAAGCTGAAACCAATTTACAGTTTTTCAAGATTCTATCAATGAAATAGACACACCAATGCTGTTTGCCTCCGCATGATAGGCAGCGTTTACCACAGCTGTATGACCGTAAGCTGTCCAATCTGATTCGCTTACAGGCAACCTCAATCGATTGAACAAATAGTCATACCAGAAAATGGTAATGTTCGCCGCTGCGTCCAAGTAATTATTCGAGCTTGTTTCCTTCTTCTTGAAGAATTCATCAATTTTCTTAATATCGAAAAGTTCATCAGGATAACCAATAAAATTGTTCATCGATCCAAGTTTATCCAAGGCACCTCTTCTTGTTTTTCCATCCATCCATTCGATCTGAAACAGAATTGAAAGCAAAGTGAAATGGAGAACAATTCACCAATATATGAAAAAAAAAACTATTTCATCTATCGCTTTTTCATCCAAACTGGCAGTGAAAGACTTTCTATCTCCCTATCTCTAAAATATTTTATTCTATTCATCAATAAACAATAGAACATTCAATAGATTATATGGTGACAAAAAAATTTCTTTGGATCTTATAACAGTTCTTGATGCAGATAGTTCATGCATTACGAGTAGAATGATTCTATTTATCATTCTGGAGATTTTTATAATATAATGAAGTTCGAAATTTTATATGGCGTAATCAAATTTTTGAAAAGGTACTCTTCCACCTGGTATGAAATTTCACAAATGGAGAATTTTATCACTACCTCACACTCAGCCGATAATGTCAAATAGAGTAGAATGATGTCTTGTGGTGGAATCTGAAGCATTTTCAACGTATAGTTTCGGCGAAATATCATTATTCGTGCATAACTGATGACAAAAGCTCGAAATATTCCAGCTTCTCAAGTTAACGAAAAAAAAATGCTGATCAGCAGTTAAAAATGTTATAAGCGATCAAACAGCAAAATGATATCATAATTTGAGAACGATAACTGAGAACGATAATTCAGCAAAGCTTCATACAAACCATACAGCAAATCCCACAAACAACATTTTCCCCCCCCCCCCCCCGAAAATTTTCTGCGTTCGCCCCTGGCTACATTATTTGACATTATCGACTTGGTAGGACGTGAAATACTACAAAAAAAACCTATAACACTCTCTGTAACGGTGTTTTACACGCATCTTCGTTATAAACCAAAATCTTCTAAACAACAAATTAAAGTATTCTATTTGTTTTCATGCCCCTCAGTGTACGATATAATTTTACGATTTTCAGCCCATAATAAATTTTACGTATTCCAAGTAAATATTATTTATAAAACTTGCTATCAATTAATACCTCTTCAAAGTTTTCAATATTATTCTTCAATCATCCTAATTTATCATTATCAAATAGAGTAATCAATTTCTTCAATTATTTATAGGGTAAAATGATCCTACGAATTGTTGATCTTTGATATATATATAAGTAGATTACCGTTTGCTAACATTAACAAATTTATAATTCGGCTCGAAAATTATTATTATTGTTATGAAAATTTGACTGTTTCCATAAAAAATTCCCCTATTTATGGTTCGACTTTTTTTTTGTAAATCAAACTGTTTGACTGGAAATAAACGAGTTGGTTTTGAATCGTTAATATTTGGTTTAATTCAACTGTTCTTAATCCGACTTCATGATTCAAAATGTTAAAAATTCATTTCTTCTGGTTAAAAATTGATTCATTTTGTTTCTGTTTGGAAATTACTCGGTTTCAGTGTAGGATTCATCATAAGTATTCTGTTGGAAATTGATATTTTTTGGTTACTAACCACTATTTTTTATTCAAAATCGAAATAATTATGTCTTTTTGATAGATATCAGCTGTTATACTTATTTTTGAGAATCTAACTTTTTTGCTTCAAAATTCAACAACTGCTTTGTTAAAATTAATTTTTGTGGTTAAGATTCAACATTAACGATAAAAAGTAATCTTTTTGGTAATAAGTTAGATTTTTTCAATAAAAATGCAACCGCATGGTTACAAATCATTTGAATTCAATTAATGTTTCAACTTTTTTCTTTAAAATTCGCTCTTTAAAGTTAAAAAAAACTCAGTTCAAAGTGTAGCAATGTTGTTGGAAATTCATTTTTTTGTTTGTTGCAAGCCCATAATTTTAGTTGAAGATTTATGAACGACAACAGGTACTTTTGGTTCAAAGTTAAAATAATTTTCACATGAAATATAACCTATTACATTTTTTGGAGAGAATTCACCTTTTTTTCTGGAAAATTCAAAATGTTGGTTGAAATAGAACAAATTTATTTGAAAAATCACTTTTGTGGTCGAAGATCCATTATTTTATTTGATGTTCAAGATTTTCATCAATTTTCATCAAATTTCCATGTTTTGAGACCCCCCGAATCCACAAAAAAAGGTTTTTACGAATGTGCCTGTCTATATGTCTTTCTGTTTGTCTGTCTGTATGCGCGATAACTTTTGAAGCATAAAAAACCATTGGATTGGTCTTTGGTAAACTTTTTTGGTGTTAGAAACTAAAGGTCAAGTTCGTAAGCCAGCTATTTTAAATGAAAATTCAAAAAGTTAGAGCATTTTGAAAATTTTTTAGACCATTGTTTTCATGACTTGAAAATTGTAAGTACGGATTACTGTAGTCTCTAATAAGTGGAACGATTCCCCCCTTGATTTTTTTTATGAAAACAAAATTGTCAGAGTTTTGGCATTTTCAACAATGAGAAATACAAACAAAAAAGAGAATTTCTAGCCAAACAACGCAGGGTATGAAAAAAGTTCTAGAAGGGGGAAATGTTTTTCTTTTTCTTCGAAGAACCACAAGATTATCATAACGACATTTTGAGTTTCTCCGAAAAATCCAAAATTCTAATTTTGGTCGCACGAAAAATAATGAAAAGAAAATTTTCATTTTTTGGTCAAACTATGCATGGTACGGAAGAATGTAATTATTGATAAAAATTGTGCACCAAACGACACAAGGCCAGGATAAAATAAACAGACATAAGTTCTTAACCAGAAAAATATCTGCAAATGTGTTATAAATAGTTTTTCAACACAATACGTAGTTTTCATTTCAATCAGGGAAAATAACTTCATGAATGAAATAATACAATTTTTTAAAAAAAGACGAAGGATAAGACAGAAGATTGATGGAGAAAAGTTGATCACCAAGAAAAAATCTATAAATTTGTTACCCACAATTCTCCGAACGGACGCGTAGTTTTCGTGATTCCAAAAAATAGAATAAAAATGAAGAAAATCAAATTTCTTGAAAAAGAAAAGAAACAAAAGTTCTCTACCTTATCGGACAAATTTTGATCCAGTGCGAAGCATGAGACACGCCATGAAAATGTATTTTATTAGCACCCGTGAAGTTTCAACAAAAGAGAACTCATTATCATGAAATTGAAGCAGTTGATATTTTGCTTTTGAGTTTCAGATGCTCTATCCACGAGAAGCGCGAGATCCGACAGACACGTGCACCAAGCGCGCTCAAACTTGCGAGCGAAGCGAGCTTCGCGCAAAGCGCACGATGAGAATGTGCCTGTGCAGCAGTCAGATTTTTTTTTTATAAATTAATCTTCTTCAACCAAGATTTTAAATAATTTAATTTTGATTGAGGTGCGATTTCATTCAGTTGAAGTTAAAATTTTTTATTGAAATTTCATCTTTCCTTGGAGAGAAAAATTATCTTGATTGCACATTCATATTTTCGAGTTTAGGGTTCTACTGTAATATAGGGAACTTGTCTCTCTAGATGGAGGATTTGATTAATATTTTCTTGTGGAAATGCAATCTTCTTGAAAATAATCCCTTTTGGTTAACGATTGATTTATTTTATTGATAGAAAATTATCCCATTGGTAAGGAATTTGATGCACGTCAAGCGCGCATATAATTATTAATTATTTTAATAACTAGATTACTCATATATCTTATCCTTTTCCCATTCCCATCAACCTTATGAGTTTCTATCTCAGTTTATGATTTGTTATTCTACTAATCTTCCAAAAACTATAGAATTTGAAACAGTTCATAAGAAAATGTTACCTTTTCTAGAATTTTTTTGAATTCTTGTTCAATATCGACTGCTAATTCTTCTGCACTTTTCTTAGATTCTGGGCCGAAATACTTTCTGACATATAGAGCACCGATACCCGATCCTAGACTAACAGATGTACTGTTGAGGCACTCCTTCCATCTAACTTGCATTTTAGCTTCACCGTTAAGCACAGTGTCAAACTTGAATCTGCGATCTCGAATTTTATTTGTTAAGAAATCGACATCGTTCTGAGCTGCTCTACAGATAAGGTAATCAGCCAGCACTCTTTTTGATTTAGTTTCCCTCATTAATATTTCGAATTTTTTGACAAATTTAGGCATGCTCACTAGTATTACTCCATTGTCGCCAATGACGATCGGTTTGAGAATGGAGTTGAAGTATTATTTCCAGGTAATACTCGGATATTCTTTTTGGAGCTGTGCCACTGTCATCGACTTATAGGTATCAATATCGTTGCGTCGACTTTCTTCACTTGATGAGATCTAGGCTCATAAGATATTTTAATAAGTGGATTCCATTTGAATCAGGCAAAACTTTGTAAAGCATATACGAGTCATTAAAATAACAATTCACACAAAATTATCACCTTCAAATGAAATACAGGAAATAAAAATTGCATGAAGGAATGAAAAAAAAATCATAGATTATAAGATTACACACATTTTCTCGATATATACAAGTAATAAGAATGTAGATGATCAGAAATCTCCTTAAATCCCATGAAGTCTGATACTGTCTTGAGAATCCTTATCAAAATATCCTAAAAGCTTCTGAGACCTTTGAAATATTTGAATTCCTTCGAAATTCACGAAATTCACTGAAACTGCTGGAAAACTGTCTAAATTTCTAAACCCCTCAAAATCAAGAAATTCACCTTTTATCTACCTGCTTCAACTCACCACTTGTTTTATTGTGCGGGTCACAGGGTGTGAAAAAGTATCACTTTACACAAACACAGGTATACGAAAACGGGAAAGTTGACGAGAGCAAAAGACCTCTGACGATAAGCTCTGGCTCAAACCGCATATAAGCGCCATATTTGTAGGTTTATCCCACTTTTATGAAAATACATATACTACAATTTTTGTGAACTTAGAAATATTTTTTTCAAAATTATAAATAAATTTGCAAAAAAATTATAAACCTGGCCAAATTTTATAATAAATTCATTTATGTAGAAAATTGTGAAAAAGCTTGAATTTGCTTATCTATAAATTGATAAGTTGGAAATCAGTTTTTGCTGATCTGATGAAAACATATTATGAAAAATTTTTATAAAGTCTGCAAAACTAATATTTATTTATCGAGAAACAAATTATTCACCCAATTCATTTGTTGCAAGATCTACTTCATTCATAAATCAGGTATTTACAGAAATGTTTTTTCAAAAATTTAAAATAAATGTGCCAAGGAATTCTCAACTTGACGAAATTGCATGTTTATTTATATTGAAGATTAAAAAAATTTATAAAGTACTGAATTTATTTATTTATAAGTTGATAGGCTGTAAATAGTTTTAGTTTTTGCAAACGTGAGGAAGGTCAAATGGATAAATGAATTTATATATTTTCTAAAGTTCTAAATTCTGAACTGGGTAAATTTCTGAATCACCGAAAGTTTCCATCTACTTGAAACTATAAATTTGTCCTTTTTTGTTATAAACTATGAAAAATTGTAAACAATCATTTGGAATACCAACTTTAATATTTTTTCATGCAGAAATAATCCAATTTCATACTGTCTTCACTATTTATTCATTGCGAGCACTACTTTACCGGCAATAGTTGCGTGTATCATCGTGTATCATGCGGTATCGTGTGAGTACGCGAGTGGTACAAATTTTCGGTCGGTAACATATTGTTGATGGCGCTACAGTGAATGTCTGACGCTCTAGACGTCAAACCTTCATCATTTTTGGGCGGTGTTGTTGAACTTTGGCCCCAAATTACAGCTTAGTGCGTTATCAATCGCAAAATACTTTCTTATTGACTTATAGTTGGGAGTTATAGAATTACACGTATAACCCGCGAATAATTCATAAATGCCGTAGTTGTGTATAATCAAAAAATTCCCGATGTGGAATTGATATTTATCTGCTATCTCCCGCGCAAACATGTTTCCTGTTGTGATAGTTACATTAGCGTCGCCACCAAAATTCAGAGTTCGTTTATTCAATGCCCTCATGCAACAATAATAGTTTAAAGGTAGCATTAGTGAAATAAATCACCCAACAAAAGTCGTATTTGGAACAATCCAACCGATGAAGGCAAGATTGAGAAAGATCTGGGCAATAAAGTCATGATTAGGCATGATCCAGCCAGTGAAGACTAGATTGGAAATTATGACAAGACTAGGTATGATCCCAATAATTCCAGCAAGGTCATACAGTCTATAAGGACAAGTTTGGCAATGATCCAGACCTCTGAGGCATATTTTCAAATATCTATGACGTCAAAGAATGCTGTCGAATATTGTGCTCATGATGTGCATATCCGAGAACTTCTCCTTCATTCATTTCGTCACCTTCGTTAGTAGGTTCGTATGCGATCCATAATAATTGATCCTTTACTGAATTATGAAATTGCTAGTACACCTTTATCCCCAATAATCTAGCTTCTGAAATCCTATCTGCTTCTGTCAATATTTCAACCTGGAACTCATCTGTGTCGTCCCTCTGCATTTTGTTTTGTAGATAGGATGGAGCTAATCTTATTTGATATGTACCAATATTTAACTTTCACAAATAGTTGAGGGGTATTAGTGGGAAATCGGGTATATGTTCAGCGTTTCGTGTGTGCAGCCCCTCAACTTCCACCAGAGTTTATAAAAACATTTGGTTCTCTGGTTTTTTGTAGCGATCGTCAAGCCATGTCTGTAATAGCCCCTTCCATGGTGATGGGAGGATGATAACTGTTCATAATTGGATCAATGATGCGATGAAAATCTCTCAGATTTGGAAGATGCGTAACTGGCACAGTATTGTCTAAGAATTTAAATATAGTTTTCATTTGACCATTCCTAGCCTCTACAATCCGTCTAGACGTCGTGACTAAACGCGAATCATTGGCTTCCTCAGTAGATAGTTGTTGCTGTCCAGGTGGTAGAAATGCCGTCATTTTCCATCTGATACCAAGGTGAAGCAGTAGCTCTGGGACATCCTGATAACCTCTATCTACAATAATAATGTCATTTTCCTGGAACCACTGTCTCATTCTACCAGCATCTCTTTCAAATTCGTTTCATAGGATGGCTGCGTCATTATTTCGACTATCCGAGGAAAGACTCTTGTTTGTCCAGAATATAGCCGTCTGGTGCTATAATCAAAACAGGCCTAAGTAAATGCATCCCTTCGTGGAGACAGTATGACAGCCAGAGTGATTAAAAATTGGTACCTTTTGGTATGTTGGCATTATTACCGTCAATTTGTGCAACAACCCTTGGAGTCTGTGGCTCTGGGTTGTATAATTTATTTTCGAATTCAGTAATATGCCCTTCAATACACTGACTGACAGCAGCGATTGTAAGACTTGCAGATGGTCTACTCGAATATTGGGTCACGACTTTCAAGAGGTCATCAGAAAGTCCTTGTCGCATCGTACGCAATAACAGTAAAAGGTCATTCTTGCTGATTTACCCGTACCTATCTTGACAAATTTTATTTCTGAGAAAGAGTCAATAGTGAAGTGATTCCGAAATTTTCTTGATGGACACTTATTGTAATCAGTAGGTTACTAATCGAAAATAAGTGGAATCTCACTGATTTAAATTGAAAGAGTAATCTTATTCGCTAGACATGTTTTGTAGTATGATTAAGTCCGCATCAAGTCACATGCGGCAAGTCTCACCTGCAGCAAGTCTCACCTGTGGCAAGTCTCACCTGCGGCAAGTCCCACCTGCGGCAAGTCTCACCTGCAGCAAATCTTATCTGCGGCAAGTCTCCCTTGTGGCAAGTCTCATCTGCGGCTAGTCTCACTTGAGGCAAGTCTATTTGCGGCATGTCTCATCTGCGATAAGTCTCCTTTGTGGCAAGTCTCACCTGCGGCTAGTCTCATCTGAGGCAAGTCTATTTGCGGCATGTCTCATCTGCGGAAAGTCTCTTTGCGGCAAGTTTCCCTTGCGGCATCTCTCCCGAGTTGATTGTCAATATTGTGGCAAGCCTCATGAACCGAATTAAAAACTATCATTATATACTATAATATTCGTGTAAAAAAATGATCAACCTATTTATTATAAGTTCATACAAATTTATTACTTACATTCGCGAGTTTTATTTCGAATTCCAGAGATTCCTTTAATCCTCTTCCAGCCTTATCTCTGTTCGCACCAAAAAGAACAATTTCACGTAATTCAGACTAGACGCAAATTTCTCAATAAGAGATAAAATGCAACTCTATGTGAAAAAATGCACCGCCTTCCTATTCCGCTGGGATACGAACCAAGGACCTGGGTTCGAATCGCAAGCGGAGTAGGGAGGCACATAATTTTTCCATAAAAAGTTGTATTTTGTTTTTGTAAATAATATTTTATTACTAATTTTTTCAATTAAGGAGAACGCACATTCAACACACGTTTTGTATTATTTAAAAAATCTGTGGCAACTCCGAGAGTGAATAAGTAATAATTTTGATATCCCAAATTCTTCATATCATACATCGTCTGTTTCCAATCCAATTTCCTTTCATCCCACAAGTTTTCCAAGACAGGCCAGCCTCCTAATTTTTTGAATTGACCCAATACTGTCTGAAGACTAGTTTTCTCAATCGCAGCTATGGACAAAGAAAAATTATAATTTGTTTTTCTTACGAAAAATTGTTTTTGTATAAAAATGTTCGGATTCTAAAATGCGCTCACCCGTGTCCATGCAATAGCTGTAAAACTGTTTCACTAGTTTGATCGTTCTTGGTTCATTAGGTTGAATTTTTTCTTCAATGCTATTTTTCAGTTGCTGGTTAACTATCTCCTCAATGATGCCATCTCTGTTAACAAAAGCTTTATCTTTTGGAAGTAGTTCGTTTTTTTAAAAGTTACCACAGGCAAATTTGCAGAAGTTATCGCACGGCGCTACATTTGGGTCAATATTATGTGAGATTATGGAAGCTGAAAGATCAAAATATAATTGTCAGACACTATTCTAGAAGGAAGTCATTGCATACGATGGTAATCAAAGCTCTGTCTCTCGATACAGAATTTTCCGTAAGATCAACTGCATGGTCACGTTTAGGGCTTGGGCTAGTATTACAGAAATTTCCGCAGTCCTAAGGAGTTGGAAACGGATTAGGTACACGGAAAATTCTGTAATGACCCAAAGTTGCAATCAGTACTGATGGAGAAATTGAAAGAAAATATTAAGATTTGGAAATGATGATACATACCAGATTTTTGCATGCGAGGGTTGAACACACATTGCTGATCGTTTTTTTCGTGTTTACAGCATCAAGCATTTTGCACTTATAAGGAATACAAAAGGAAAAGAGGAAAATGAGAATTCGCGATTTTATCATATTTTCTTCGATTGATGGCTTCCTTGAG
>WSXT02014174.1:0-29364 GCA_011762715.2 Neuroterus valhalla
GGACATACAGACCAACAGACAGACACCATCGCCAAAACTTGATTTTCGGCTTCAGGGGGTCTCGAAACGTGGAGATTATTTTCTGATGATTTCTACACTGTGTGACCTACTTGGTTGAAAATTAACCTTTCTAGCTAAGATTGATCATTTTTCAAAACATCCTCTCTTATGTTGAAAATTTAACTGTTCCAAGGGAAATTTAATTACTTGATCAAAAATTCATCCGATTGGTTATAAATTCAATTATTTTGTTGACGATTCCTCCATTTCGATTGTAAATTTGTCCTCCAAGGTTGAACATTCGATTACTTTGGTAGATGTTCTACTAACTAACTTTTTTGTCGGAAATTCATTTTTCAGTTTCAAAAATGTGACTATTTTTCAGAATATTTTTCTTTCGGACTTATACATTTATCTCTTCCAGCAGAAGTTTGATCTTTATTGATTAAAAATGAAACTGTTGTTTCAAAATAATCCTGTTATGGTTTGAGAATCTAATCGCTTCAAATTTGACAAGTTGGTTCAACTATTTTACTATTTATCGCTTTGATAGAAAATTAAGCTTTTTTCTTGAAGAATCCTGTGAATTTTTCTTCTTATAATTATCTTCTTCTGATGGATGATTCAATAATTTTGATGAAAATTTTACCAATTTCTTGTAAAATTAAACTATTTTGTTAAAGTTAATATGCTCCTGTCGAAATAGTACATCGTGCAGCGGTTCGCGAGATACCGCTCGAGGTTGGTGGGACTCGCGTATGCGATGTCGCAGTGTAGCGCTTTACTCCCACTCTACCAGAATCTCAAAAACTTCAACAATTTTCTTGTCACTGATCTCTTTTCTCACTCTACCTATCCTCTCTTTCTAACTTTGATCATCCATTGTGGATTCTGCATATCAAGATATTCAATTAGAATTACATGATATTTTTCATTAGAATTTGATCTTTCAGAACCCTTCAAATTGTGTTCCTTCGAGGCTGAATCTTCTCTATATTTTAGGAAATAATATAAATGATCGGAATAAATGAATGAGATCTATTTTTCTCCAAATATACAATGCTTTATAATGTCGAGAGCAAATAATAATCTACTACGGACTATGGAATATTATACTTCGCAGAATAGAAAAATTGCGAACCTAAAAGTTAAACAATAAACAAATCGTTAATAAATTTCAAAAACAATCTCTCTAAAGGCGCATTGCGTGCTAATACTTGAATTTCTGTCCATGATGAAACGGAAAATAATTTAAAACTCTGTAAAGTGGTGTTACGATTTGGGAGCAGACCCCTTTTTTGGTTGGAGAAAAAATGAAAATGTTATTAAAAATGCATTTTTTGTGGTTGAACAGTTTTGTTCAAATTCACCCTTTATTTCTAGTTGGGAAATCTTACTATATGGTTGGAAATTTATTTATTTTGTTGCAAAGTTATTAAAATTGTATGAGAAAGTAATATATACTTCGTTAATTGCAAAATCAAATTTTATACTTGCTCAGAGAATGCCACCGTCGCCACAATTTGGTACAGCTCGAAGAGGTAATGGTTTTGGAAATATGCATCAATAACAAGGTCCCTTATAATTATAAACGGTAAGGTGTCCCACTAACATTAATGCTGATCAAAATATTAGAGGATGCCCATTAATTACGCAAGCATTGTTTAATAAGTTTAGTGTAGCCACCATCATCAGTGGCACCCAACAAGACATAAAAATTCTTGTTGAATCCAAAACAGATTTTGGAAGCAGGTTATCAAATTCAAGTCCTAATCCCTCACACATTTAATTTTCCATTGGATATTTATTGAAACATTTCAATTGTTTCTTAAAAGGGCTGCTTTAGGGAAAAATTTGTATTTATTTCTCCATTGAATCGCAGAAATTAAGGAAAAGTTGGTTTCTCCAGGACAGCAGTATGTCTTGGACAAAATCCGTTCAAATATAATTAATAAAGTACAAACTTTGTACATTCTCATTCTGGATGAGAAGGTATTGGTTTTAAGCGAAAATTTAGGTTCGCGAATTTAATGAAATCTCCACGTCTTGAGACCCCTTGAGTCAAAAAGAATGATTTTTACGAAGGTGTCTGTCTGTCTGTCTGTAGTCTGTAGTCTGTAATCTGTATATTCGATAACTTTCGAAAGAATGATCATATTGGATTGTTTTTTGGTACACTTTTTCAAAACCGAAAAAGAAAGGACGAGTACGTTAACCAGCTGTTTTGGATGTGAAGCCAAAGAGGTCGGAGCATTTTGAATATTTTTTTGGACTTTTTTTCCAAGAAACGAAAATTGTAAGTAAAATTTCTTGTAGCACATAAAAAGTGAAACAATTTTCCCTCAACATTCTTTTCGATAAAAACAAAATTGTCAGAGTTATGACATTTCTAAAATTCGAAAATATGAAAGAAAATGAAAGTTTCCAGCCAAATAACGCACGATTGAAAAGAAAGTCAAAGTGAAAGAATGTTTATTTTTGGGAGCCCTGTAAGATCGCAAATACAAGTTTTTGAATTTTCTCAAAGAATCAAAAATTCCAATTTCGATCGCACAAAAAATCATGGAAAACAAGGTACGAGGTATATAAATTGATATTATATACATTTGGTGCATTCGAGTTAGAGGTAATATAGAAAAGTTACCGCTTCGGACAGAGCACGATCGAGTGCGCAGCACAAGACACACGATGAGAATATACTCGTTAAAGCCGGAAAGCTTTAACAAATTAGAATTCATAATCATCAAATACAGCAGCCGGCATTCTGCTTTTTATTTTTTATTTTAATCGTGACAACGCCTTTTGAATCATGGAAAATTCAATTTACTAGCCAAACTATGCGAGATTTAAATATCAGTGGCGAGTATTGCAATGAGAATGTGTTCCTTAAGGCCAGTAGAGCCTTAAGTAAACTTGATGTAAAAAAGAATTTTATCAAAAATGAAGAAAAAATTTAATAATCTTCATAGAAGTAGAGGTTTTCAGCAGTTTTGCAATGTTTGCAACGCTGTGTATGCATTACACTGTAAACTGAATCAAGCACGTATGAAGCCGAGCTCAAAGCGCGAGGTGAAAAACAAACTGAGCGCGTAGTGCGAGGTAAATACATTATCGAGCACGGATTTTTCACGGGCGCATTTTTTAATTTTTAATTATGTTGACACACGTTGGCACTTTTTTTCAATTTGCCTTCAAACAAACTTTCCAATTCGGAAGGATTTTTGAGGTTTCAAAAAATATCAACAGATACCAAGATGTTGGAAATAATTTTAACTGATTCGAAGGGATCTCAGAGAGTTTCGAAGGATTTGAAGAAGTTTTATCTGATTTCATAGTTTTGAAAATATTCGGAAAAATTTTGTGAGAAATTTTATAGGATTACAAAAAAAAACAGAAGGTTCCATAAGACTACGTGAAATTCCTGGAGATTTGAAGAGTTTGAGAAAATCGGGGAATTCCTCAGATCTTTAGATGATTTCAACAGAGTTAAAGAGCCTTCTTTTGAATATCAGTGAATTTTAGCAAATTTTATGGAACATTACAGAATTTAAGATGTTCTCAAAGATTTAATAATTTCCGAAGGAGTTCCGGAAGATATTGCAAATTTCAATATGTTTCACGCGATATTTAGATAATTTTTTGAAGGATTTTAACTTCATAGGATTTCAATAGGAATAATACAATCTTTTGAGGGATTGTAGAAGTTTCGAAGGGTTAATGAAGGATTTCAACGTATTTGAAACTTTTTTTTTTGGTCCAGATCTTCCCGCGAATTAAATCTGAGAGACTTTGGGCTCAATGAGAACAGAGGTAATGTTGCTTAAAGATTAGAAAGAAAATAGAAAAATCAAATTTTTCCCGACATTTGGGGGAAAAATTAAAACAATTAAACGGCACTTCTCCTACAACATAAATCTTGCATCGGTCAAAAACAGGCTTCTACAAGATAATTTTAACTTTTTTTTTATCATTTCGGATTCAATATAAAGGATTTTTCAAGTACCGATATTTGTCGATACAACTATTCCGACGAGTCCGATTCCCGCTCCTGCTAAATATAATGATATAATGCTGATTGACAACCAGGACATTCAGCTCGCACAATAAGAACTGATGCATCTCTCGAAATCACTTGTCCTGCAGATAGAATCATAAATGAATATTTCAACTTGTGAATTAGTATATTCATGAATTAAGTACATTATGTTACGGCCGAGACGGGATTTACGAACACTATTAACATACGACAGTCGCAGAAAATAAGAAAAGCATGAGCCACTTTGCACAAATATTTAAAAATATCAACACCATATGGTGAAACAATGAGAAACAGATAAATACCATGGATGTGTCTGTCGTCTGATTTAAGTGCATCCCCCTGAAAAATGCGCGCTGATTTGTCTGACCTCCTTCACAGGTCAGACAAGTCAGCGCCGTCACCAAGGCAAATGAAAAAATGGATTGCGTCATATTTTTTTGCTTTTTTATGCTAAAAGAGAAATTCGTTTGCTTTTTAAATTTCCGCAAAAAAGGTGGTGGCGCATTCATTTTTTATTTTGCCTTAGTGGCGGTGCTAACTTGCCTAACCTGCGTGCAAGAATTTTGTAGGTTTTCACTCTCTCATTCATAGCCTTCAGTATTCCCTTACTCAATGGAAATTTCCAAAGAGAACAAACCCATAAAAATCTTCATTAATTTTACATTTTATTCTTCAAATATTATTACCTGACTGAGCACCGTACAGTTGCAAATATTCGGAAAAATCTCATCGAATGCAAAACATATTGAAAAGTTTAGTGCTATTATATTACCAGAATAATCAATCGTATTCTGATTCTGAAAAAACGTTACACAAATAGGGAGCGTATTTTAATTTTTCCACCGGAGATTTATTAGATTTATACACATCAAAAGCTTTTTGAATTTTATTTTCATTCAATCGACATCCCTCATTCAAGCAAAAAAATTCACATGCCTTGAGTATTAATTAACAGATGGATATGAACTTTTAACGAACAAATATGATCCTCTCAGAACTATATATAGATTCAGAAAAGCTGAATGCATATTTCACGGAAAGTGTACTCCAAAAAAATGTAATAAATGTGGGCCAGAAATTTTTAACTTCCTGCGAAATAAAGTCATTCGCACGCCGGGACCGCCCATCCCTTGTCCAATGCAGTGATAAAGCAAATAAAGCTTTGCCCTGGCACAATAAACTGTCAGCCGAAATCACGTAATCTAAATAAATTTACATCCGTTTGTACGCGAATAAATTTCACTTCGTTCTTGGACTGCCATCGTCATTCGCTATTTCACGCTGGAGTCATCCTGGAACCCTCGATGAGTTTCTGCACCCGGACATCGATGAATAACCAAGAAAAGACTTCTGCGGGCCTCAGATGGAGGAGCGAAAGAGTCAACATTTCATATTCATTTGGGAAGCACCGATTGTATTTACAGTGCGCGCCGATTAAAGTCATGCAAATAGACTCCATAAACCAAAACTTGGCAAAGGGAATTCAATTTGAAACTTCTAAACGACACTTTACCTAAAAAGATACTATGTAACTTTATGCAATATGTTTTCCTGTGGAAAAAGTATTTTTAATGAGAAATCTTAAATTTTTTTCTCAAGCAAATACTGTCTACTAAAAATCATTTATTAACTGAAACCTCATACATCAGGCAGTTGACTGGTGTCCTCTGATTTTTTCTTCATGACCCTAAACATACATGAGATACCTACGAGCTTTCACAATGATCTCTCATACCTCTGACCTTTCACATTTGAATTTCAACTTCTGCCCTACGACATTTAACCCCTAACGTGTGACGTATCCTTTGACCCATATCCTTTCATCGTTGACTCCTCAAATTACGACTTATCACCTCTGGTCTCTCAGCTTTCTTATCAGAACCTTGACATCTCACCTTTTTATTCCCCCTTGACCCACATTTAAAATTATGAGAAAAATTAAACTTTTTAATATTCAGGGATGAATAGAGAGTTATACATGGGAAAGACATCAATAAACAGGGACAATATTTGAGGATGGATATGGATAGAGATAGATGAAAACGGGGTGCTCTGAAGGCCCTCGTGAAAGTTTTGAAGGCCCAAGTAAGAGTCTTTGAAGGCCATCGTTAGAGTCGCTGGAAAACTCCGTCAGAGGCTCCAGAGGCCCTCGTGGGAGTCTCTTAAGTCCGTCGTGAGAGGCTCTCGATGTGTCGTGATGGGCTCTGGAGACCTTTGCGAGATTACCTGAAGACCCTCGTCAGGAGCTCTGGAGGCCCTTGTAAAAGTTTTAAAGGCCCAAGTAAAAGTCTTTGAAGGCACTTATTAGAGTCTCCGGAGGACTCCGTCAGAGGCTCTTAGGGCGCTACTTCTCGTCTTCTCTTGAGGCCCTCGTAGAAGGCTCTAGAGGCCCTCTTGTGAGGCTCTAGAGACTCTCGTAGAAGGCTCTAGAGGCCCTTGTGTGAGGCTCTGGAGACCCTCGTAGAAGGCTCTAGAGGCCCTCGTGTGAGGCTCTAGAGACCCTCGTAGAAGTCTCTAGAGGCCCTCGTGTGAGGCTCTAGAAGCGCTCGTGGGAAGACTCTAAAGTCCCCGTGAAAGGCTCTAGGGGTCTAGTGGGAGGCTCTGAAGGCTCTCGTGGGAGTATCTATGGAGTATGGTGATCGATGAAAAAGGAATACCCTGAAGGCCCATGTGAGAAGTTTTGGAGGCCCTCATGAGAGTCTTTAAAATCTGTCGTAAGAGGTTCTTGATGTGTCGTGTGTCTGAGGGGCCTTCGTGAGAGTATCTGAAGACCCTCGTGAGAAGCTCTGGAGGCCTTCGTGTGAGGCTCTAGAGGCCCTCGTAGAAGGCTCTATGGAGGCCCTCGTGTGAAGCTCTAGAAGCCCTCGTGGGAAGGCCCCCATACACGTCTCTAGAGGACTCGTCGGAGGCTCTGAAGGCCATCATAATAGGCTCGAAAGGAGCTTCAGAAGACTCTAAAGTCCTCGTAAAAGGCTCAAGAGATCTAGTGGAAGGCTCTGAAGGCCCTCGTGAGAGTCTTTAAAATCTGTCGGTCTCGATGTGTCGTTATGGGCTCTGGTGGCCTCCGTGAGGATATCTGAGAAGATATCCTCACGGATATCCTCGAAGATATCCTCCAGAGCTTCGTGAGAAGCTCTGGAGGTCCTCGTAAAAGGCTCTAGAAGTCTTGCGGAAGGCTCTGAACGCCCTCGTGGGAGTATCTATGGAGTATGGTGATAGATGAAGAGGGGTTGCTTTCTCTAAAGGCTCATATGATAAGCTTTAAAGGCGCTCGTGAGAGTTTTTAAAGTCCGCCGTAAGAGGCTCTCCATGTGTCGTGATGGGCTCTGGGGGGCTTCGTGAGAGTATCTAAAGGCCTCGTGAGAAGCTCTGGCGGCTCCGTAAATGGCTCTAGATGTCTTTTAGGAGGCTCTGAAGGCCCTCGTGGGAGTACCTAGAAAGTATGGTGATATATGAGTAAGGGATGCTCTGAAGGCCCTTTTGAAAAGTTTTGAAGGTCCTCTCAAGAGGCTCTTGATGTGTCTTGACGAGCTCGGGGGAGGGGGAGGGGGAGCTTTGTGAGAGTATCTGAAGGCCATCGTAAGAGGCTCTAGAAGCCCTCATGGGAGGATCTGACCACCCTCTTAGAAGGCTCTAGAGGTCACGTGGGAGGCATCGTAGACCCTCGCGAAAGGCTCTGGAGTCTCTAGTAAAAGCTTCTAGAGGACCTCGGGAAAGGCTCTGGAGGCTCTTGAATAGAGTGGTTAATTAAGCTTAAAATACAACTTATTGAAAATTTTTGATGACATATCTTTTTCCTTTTTGCGTAAGAAACAAAAATAAAAAACTCCGTTCCTTTGCGAATCGATTTTACAAGCCTTGCTGTTTATTTATGTGTTCATATACCATTTCAAGAAGATTCTTGCATAAGAATTATTGAAAAAAATCGGACTTTGAAAAATTCAGAATAGAAACCGAAAACTGATTGTTATGGTATTTGAGATCTCGAAAAAGCTGTTTCATATTTACTCAATGAACAAAACTAAAATATTATGCACATGAAAAATGGAATAAAAATTCACTTATTCTAATTTTTTTTCCTCAAAGCGTTGAGTTATATAGGAAAACTTCTTGTTCATGAAATGTATGTTTTTTCATCTCCAATCATTTGGGTACCCAATAATGCTCCGATGCAACATATATTTGTGGAGTATCTCGAGGAAAACCTTTTTCTTGGCAGTCAATTGCGGGTCCTCAACAAATTTATTGATCGAAATTAAACTCTACAGTTTCTTTCCCTAGGCAAGAAAATAAGGAATAGGATTCCAAGCACTTTTTATCCCACAAATTTTTATCACACTTTACCGTATTAAGGAGGCCTCACCAAGAGCTGGGGCAGTGCTGAGCCAGGGCCTCAGGGCTCAATCTTGAAACCCTAATACGGCAGGTGCTAATAATATATTATAGAGTTGGGAGAGTTTAGTAAGTTCGTCTAAGAATGCCTCCTTGGTGGGCACTATATGCCCTCTTCACGGATTGATGTTTTCAAGTTTTTATTTTATCAAAAGTATTTGGTTCTGAGCATGCTATCTGAATAGCAGTGACATTGGGTGAGAAATCCCCTTCCTGAAAAAGAATCGATTTGTTTAAGAGAAAATTATTGAAACCCGATCATATGTAGAAATCGCTTCATTTGCCATCACTTCAACTATAGCAGTGGTCAGATCTTCACTAGATCATCTAAACAAGTAAGTTCTAATAACGGGGTTCTTTGAGATACTGTTGAGATCTTTCTTCCTCTGAGTCAGGCCACGTCAATTATTGTGCCCAAGAAATTTTGGTGATTTTTAAAAAAGTGACAACCATTGAAAAAATACGTAGGGGAGAGTGGAGAGTTGTGAGCCGGAGGGAGTTAGGAGCGATTTCGATTTCCGCCATGCTGTGATTGCTAGGTCTGTTGTATGTACTGTTTATTGTTTCTCTTGACCCAAGCTAACTTTTCAGTGAGAATTTCAGTGCTTGTGCGGTATTTTGAGGCCCGTTTTGCAGATCACTCTAGAGGAAAGTTTATACAGAACATTCTTTAGGCCATTGGCTCTCTACACAAAAAAGAAAATTTTGTTGATTGTTTAGTGCGTCGATAGCGATGCGTCCATTCTAAATAAGTCCAACATGGGAAGTTATGAGCCATTAGTTGTAGGGAGTTGAAGGGGGTTGATGAAGACTTCTGCATCATCTGTATGTGCACAATGCTGAAAAAATTAAATAGAAATAACGCATTACATTGTAACATGTGCGACCGTGCTGCTTTATGACATCATTTTCTATGGCTCACAACTCCCCACCAAAATTACGAATGCTGATTTTTTTTCTTTTAGCCGATCTGCAATATTTCAAAGACGACAGTGATTTTTTTCAAATTCTTTTGACCAGTAGTTGTGTTTAGATGTTCTCGTAAAATTCAACTTTAAACATTTACAATCTATCGATTTTTATGGAAGATATACCTCAAAAACGAAACCCAGCTCACAACCCCCCACTCTCCCCTACATAATAGCATTACAAAAAAATACTTTGAACTGTTTTTAAAAAAACCGCACCACTTTCATTTATTTCAATAATAATGATTTTTGTAACTTTTAATAGAAAAATTATTAACTTAAGACTCGTTTGCAACAATCGAATGAAATTTGTTATGACAGTTGTGAAGCGTTTTCTCTTTCAAATAAGAATTTTTTCTGAATCATATTTGCAAATTATGGAATAGAATATTTGTTCATACTCTCTCCCTGCGGCCATTATTCTAAAATTTTTCATGCATCTGCTTTGAAATGAATATTAAGGGGTTTTTGGGGTCGCTGATTTCGAAAATAGAGTCGGAAATCCAAAATTCAAAATGGCGTAGATTTTTCTAAACTCTTCCATGCATTTACCGGAAAATGAGTATTGAGGGGTTTTTGGAGTCGCTGATTTCGAAAATGAAGTCAAAAATCCAAAATTAAAATTGGTGGATATTTTCTAGAATTTGGGGTTTTTGGGGTCGCTGATTTCGGAAATGAAGTCGAAAATCCAAAATTAAAATTGGTGGATATTTTCTAGGATTTGCCGTGCATTTACTTGAGAATGAGTACTAAGAGGATCTTGGGGTCGCTAATGTCGAAAATGGAGTCAAAAATCCAAAATTGAAAATGGCGAACCCAAAACGGCGAACATTTTTCTAAAATTTCCCGTGCATTCACTTGAAAATGAGTATTAAGGGGTTTTTGAGGTCGCTGATTTCAAAAATGGAGTAGAAAATCCAAACTTCAAAATGGCGGACCCAAAAAGGCGGCCATTATTCTAAAATTTTTCATGCATTCACTTTGAAATAAGTATTGAGGATTTTTTGGGGTCGCTGATTTCGAAAATGAAGTCGAAAATCCAAAATTCAAAATGGCCACTATTTTGGTCCGCCATTTCGAATTTTGGGTTTCCGACTTCATTTTCGAAATAGGCGACCCCAAAAAACCCTTAATACTCATTTGCAAGTGCATGCATAGCAAATTTAAAAAAAATGTCCACCATTGTGAATTTCGGGTTTTTGACTTCATTTTCGGAACAGCGACTCCAAAAACCTTACATGGGTACTTGAACGGAGTTAAATATCGAGATTCTGATCTTTGGCCAGCTTTTTGAGATTTTGAACCACTATGCTCTACACAAAAAGAAATTTAAAAAATAACAATTTCCCAAGAAATTGTGGAAAAAAGTGGAAGATGTCTCAACGGATTTCAAAAATTGATGGAACAATCTAAATTTTCCCATATCATATGTTACAGGATCTTTCGGGATCATAACTATTTTGAAACTTCAAAAAAAATACCCAGAGGAAAAGTAGTTTAGGCCAGGCAATTTTCGACGCAAAATTAGATGTGCAAAAAGTGTACAAAATATAAAAATACTACATCTACGTATTCTGTATACCTCCAGCAATATCCTCCACACCTTGTACGCACATTTTAACACTCGCATGGAAAATAACTTTGAAGTTTGAACCACTGTGGCTTGGGGGAGCCGTCAAAGTTGAGGCTCTAAAAACGTATCCTCAAAACCTTCTTTTCAGTACCTTTTTTTTACCTTCTACATGTTTTTCAAGATTTTTCAGAATAATAATTGATATATCATTCAATTTGGGAGACTTTAAGCTTTCACAAGTGCCTTTCTAGAATACTATACATTTTTTGGTTAAAGCTGGAGAGATGATCAAAGTGAGGGACATGTACTTTTGGCCCCGATTTTAGTAAAACCCCATCCAGCATCTGAAAAGGAATAGAGCAAATTAGCCAGAGCCCTACCAAATCCCGATGGCAATTTCTACATGAGGAATCGCGGAGCGATCTTCCTAATAACTCTTGACTGTTTCATTAGAACAAGATAGACATGGTTTTAATGAATTTTGGTTGGCATTTTGGAAGCTGGGACATAAAAGTGATTCTGAGAAAGGCAATTACAGAAAACTCATCGTCCTCATGGATCGTTACCACGATCCGTATGCCGAGGCATTCGGGAAGAGACGTAATTTCGCTGGACGTTCTTGCGATCTGCAGTGGACAGGGGCCGGACGGTGAAATCAAAGGGCAGTCGTCGGTCTACGGGAGAAGGAAATAACGATTCTTTCGGCCTTGCCAAACGGGAATACTACTACGCAGACGAGACTCAGATAGGTTGTCACTGCAGTAGCCCAAAGTAAATGCGCTTCTCTTATTATTCGGACAGAAGATTTAAGCCCAGCTCACTCGCGCATGAGTTATGCCTAAAAATTGAGGTTACCCCAGCTTCTCGACCGACCGACCGACCGACCGACCGGTGCGGTGTGTCCATTCGCTCACTGCATCCTTCCTTCCACCTCGGCTTCGTTGTTCGGCTTCGAAGTGCTTTTGCTTGCTTTTGTTTCAACGATATATTTATTTTCTCTCTTCCCATCGAAAGATCGTTTGCTCGCCCGCTTTGCTCGCTCGCTGCCTTGCTGACTTGCTCGGGAAACGCACTTCTCCAGGTCCTCCTCCCCTTCGGTATCTTTTGGTCGGGAATTCGAGGATTATAATAAATGCGTATGCAGTAGCCGGAATAGGAGGACGAGAAGTAACTTCCCTCTGTTCTCCACAGACATCCCTGTGTCCCTCTTGCTCCCTCTTACTCACTGTCGTCGAGCATCTCCTCTCAGTACGAAGATCCGAAGGACAAGCAAAAATAATTCAATCGAAATCGAGTACTACCTGCCGACCGATATCGACAGTTCCATTCTTCTAGATATCAAAATATCCTCTCTTTCACTTCTTCCCTTCTCTTTATTGTCACTGGGGATTTTCATCATTCTGCCATTCATATTCATCATGTCCGCCCTCCCTCTGGCATCCCACCAACATTCAAATGCTCTTTAACCAAATTGATGTATTCCAACAACCGATCTGAATCTATCGAACTTAAATAAATGGTTCACTTCAAATGTGAAATAGCCATTTGTTGAGAAATGATTCAAAATGTATAAAGTTAAATCAAATAACCCGGATGGGTTATGAGGCTAATTCAAAGATTCCGGGCAAACATTAGCCTTGCAATCCTTCGAATCTTTTTCATCACATGAAACATTTTAACACCACACTAAAAACTTAACAAGAATTTTTCTTTTTTTCAACCTGATGCGCTAAGAACTTAGTAGTTTTACGCTTTTGTTGCGTAGAAAAAGGCTTTTCGATTTTTCATTTCTCGCAAAATGGTCAGTTTTTTATGAATTTGACAGCTTCGGCGTTTTGCATCCGCCATTTTTTACGTCCATGTTTTGATCCTAGAGGTGGCGTTATAGTCGAGGGGAAGTTTTCAAATTCATTGTTTTTTTTTTGCTCATAGTATCGATATGAATATTCCTACTACTGATCAGGCCGGAATTTAGAAACTTGCCGTCCCTATGCAGTTGTCGGAATTGCCGCCACCTCTCCCTCCTCGATATTTCTTCAATGGTGGAATTAGTTAGGTACGCATAGTTTTTTAATTATTAGAATGCTAACAAACCATCCGGGAAATTCAAGTCCCACGGATTGAACAAGTTTTCGAAGTTTCCCCTAAAATTTACCGCCCCTCAATTCTTGCCGCCTAGGCGACTGCCTACAATGCTTGGATGGTAAATTCGGGCCTGCTACTGATAGCATAAATCAAATACCCTGATTGAGAAAATCGGGAAGGTTGTTGTTGTCTATTACATTTTTTTTGCGGCGTTTGATCACGATGTGATGAAATAGTATTCTGAACATTTTTATTACAAAATTAACATAATAATAATTTACATTATCAAATCATGAAATTTGTCAATTACTTATTTCTCAGTTCCCGAAGTTTGTAACAATTAATTGAGTGATGAGGAAATCGTTACACGGTAATAGCTAGACATCGGATTATATGCTCTATCAAAATTTTTAAATATGCATGCAAATATATGATATAAATATAATGTGGAAATAAATAGAAATTCTTATATTAAATGGCATTTGTAATAAGAATTTCTATTAATTTAACATTATATTTACATCATATATTTGCATGCATATTTCAACATTTTGATGATGCATATAATCCGATGTCTAGCTAATGACAAATCATGAAAATGAATTCATTAAATAGTAGAATAAATATTTATCAAATATGTACAATAAATAAAAATTTTTAATAATTTTACTTTCAAAAAATATAAATGAAATTAAAAATTAGAAGTATTTATGAATAATTTAACAAATAAAATGCCATCTGCCAATAAAGTAAACACGTATCGATAGACCCATATTTGTATAATTATCTATGAGTCTGGAATATTGGTTTATACTCTCTCCCTGTTACGGGTTCTGAGAGTCTCGGCATAACCTTCTCTCTATTCCTTTGCACACCTCACCTCTAACTCAGGGATGAGGGGGACCTACAGTTTACGGTGGGTTCCGAACCACCAAGAGAAACAGCTACTTAATGCTTGGAGAACTTAAAGAACTCTAGGGGTACCGGGCTCACGACTCTCCGTGGCCTGCCGAAGCTCTTCCAGAGTATTAATAGAAAATGATCAAAATGGAATGATTAAATGACAAATCATGAAAATGAATTCATAAAATAATAAAATAAATATAAGATAATAATGAGAAATGAAGTAAAATCCCTCACAAAAACATTAAAAATGTTAACAAAGATCTACCTAATCGTTTTTTATCCTTAATGAAAAAATTCTGACCATAAATGTAGTGATAATCTCGTAATACTTTCTATGCCAAATCCACCTTCTTTTCAATATGTCCACATATGAGAGTTCTGAAATCAACTCCAGCTAACTCTCATGATATTTGCTTAGTTATTCAAACGATATGTTAACGATATTTAACCATACGTTTTCGAACATGAGTTTTATTATAAGACATGTGTTGATGTAAAAAAAAAATTCGGGAACAAAAATTGTAAAATCTAAGCGAACAAACTCTTGAAACAGTTTATTGGCCTTTCCTAATCGTCCTCCTTGATATGATACATCCACCAAGTCAGAACGATTTTTTCTCCCGTTCAATAGTCTTTCTTCGATATTTCGGCCAAAAGTTATTAGCGGTTCGCTGAAAAGGAAGAACTAGCTAAATTATCATTACAATTTCCACTCCGAGAATATTCAGTATCGTCTATTAATATAAATTTTCATGATTCTTATAAACATTCTCATACTGTCAGAAGTAATTGTTATTTTCCCATGCATTGGTATGTAAATTTTGGTAGCTTAAGAAAATTTCCAAAACAGAAGATAATAAAGTATCTATTTCTTTATGTGAACAGGTTTTGTGTAATATATTTGATAAAGTTTTCAGTGTGCTCGGATTCGAAGTTTGGAAAAATTACAATAATTTTATTTTGCAACTTAGATTGCTTTGACTTTGCAGCGAGCCGCTGATAATAATACTATTGAACAGGAGAAAAAAATGTTCTGACGTGATGAATATATCATATCAAGGAGTACGATTTGAAAATTCCAAAAATTGTTTTAAGAGCTTGTTTTTTTTTCTTCTCTTTACATAATGCATATTACTTGTTTGTATGCCTGTGTGAATTTATGAATATGTGTGCTGTGAATACCGAAGTTCCGAAATATTTACCAAAATACATATTAATCAAGTCATGAGAGTAACAAAGGGAAGGATCCAAGAAGTTTAATTCGGATTTATGCCAGGGAGATCATGTGCGGATCAGATATTTAGCTTGAGACAGATCACAGAAAAAAGCCTAAGAGTAAACAAGAAAGTTTTCTGTGCATTTGTTGATCTGGGAAAAGCTTTTGAGAATGTTAATAGAGCTAAACTTTGGGAGATCCTAAAAGAATATGGAGTGACTGAGTGGCTTCTGAAAGCTATACAAGAAATATGTAATGGCATAGCAAACGAAGTGTGAGAGTAAATGGACAACTGAGCGATTGGTTTGATATTAGGCGGGGCGTGAGGCAAGGACGCGCCATGTCCTCTTGGATGTTAAATATATACATGAAAAAATATCTGAAAATGGCTCACTTTGACGAGGAAGGTCAATCTTGGGACAGTGAAAGTTCGTGGCCTTGCATTCGCAGATGACAAGATCGTTACGGCAGCATCATGAAGCGATTTCCTTTTACTATCATTAAAATTCGATTCCTCGATTGTATAAGTGACCAGAAGATTGACCCTTGCCCCAAAATATTAAGATTCCAGTAATTTTATTTGTAGAAGAGATCCATCAATGATATTAGAATACGATTCAAGTAAAATAAAATATATTTATAAAAATCATAAAATAATCGATCCGCTAAAAGTTCAAAGGCACATAAATGTCCAAAATCAAGACTAGAAATACAAGAAACAATACACTCACAAACATCATACATCCATTCTTATTGCACGCAAATTCCACAATCATCCGCAATAAATACAGAAAATAAATTCACATAAAATCAGTAGTAGAACCCAAAGTCGAGATAATGATAGACGATACATAGATTATCATTATTTACCTTGATAGTCTCGTAGATGCGTCGGTAGAAGTGACAAGCATAAGTCATAAAAAGAAGTCACAAATAGGTCACACAAGAAGACACGCTCCAGTAATGCCACACTAAAACATTTTCAATTTCACATTTTCACACTCGATTCTACATTTTTCATCCACAATTTGTCGGAATCAACACGAATTTGTAATTTTAATTCGTTATGATAAATACCTACAAATCAGTCGATCTGTAGCTCACTTAAGGTGTGGCTTCTTCTAGCACATTTCAAATAACAATCAAGCCAAAACTCTGGCATACGCTGAAATTAGAAGTATAAATAAGAACTATGTCCTCACGGGACGAGTTATTGAGATAAAAGAGCAGCCTTCGACAATGTTTCATGCACTCTCCGTTCACTCCCCACTCTCATTAAATTCATTACAATACGCTCATCGGTCATTCTTCTGGCAAATTACGGGCGAATAATTGTAGCGTGGCATTCTCTTATGTTTACCTCTAATACATGCCCTTCGACGATTGAATATAACTACGTTTTCCCTAATAACGATCATTTGGTAGATTTGGAAATCACCTTAATCAGCCGAGGATTTGCAGAGGATGTTGAGCAGACTGGATACAAGCATGAATAGCATGGCTCCTAACATTAACATGAATAAAACAAAAATTATGGTGTTTGAAGTAAGGATGTGGAAACAAATTGCAATATTACCCTAAATGGAGAGAGGATAGTACAAGTTGATAATTTCACGTATCTTGGAAGTTTATTCACTTCTGACGAAAAGATAAATGCAGAGATTTTCACACGTATAAATGAGGGTAAAAAGATTATCGGCAGTGTAATGGGTTTAACCAAAAGTGAAAATGTAACAAGTAAAGCCAAAATTGCTATATATAAATCTTTGCAATCACTAACTGTGCTGTACGGCAGCGAGACTTGGACGTATCAAGAAAAGAACAAGAGTAGACTCAACGCGATCGGCATGCAATTTTTGCGTAATATGTGCGGTAAAATGCTAGTGGACGAAGTGAGTAATGAATGGGTTCTCAAAAAATGTGGTGTAGAAGAAACGCTGTTCGACAAGAGTGGAAAACATTTGCTGAGATGGTTCTGTCATGCTGAGAGAATGGATGAAAAACGATTAACAAAGCAAGTGTATCTAGGTAGGGTGAATGGTAGTGTACCCAGAGGCAGACCGAAAAAGGAATGGATAGAATGTGTGAATCAGACCCTCAAGAGGAGAAATATAAAAAGCCGTAGAAAGACAAGAGCTTGTGTGGAAAGATGCATGGATGTGAAAGAAACAAGAGATGTATGCCAGGATAGGGATGTTTGGAGAGCAATTGTATATGAGACAAAGTGTGAAGCCTGAAACGATCGATTTTTTATACTAATCGGCTTGTGTAAAGATAGCATTTAGTGGATTATTTTAATGGCTTCGGGAAACTCTTTGTACGGGGTGTTTGCTAGAGAGTTTTCTAGAGAGTTTGCTGTTTATTATTTTTATCAGGTCTTACCTCTCATGTTGCTGAAGTAGCCTCGCGTATATATTCGTTCTGTTCAACAAGTCAAGTAAAGCCTCTGTTAACTAAAAATTCCGCGTTCCAAGCGAAGCTTTTGGATTCAAACATTAGGATTGAAAATTAAACCAGTCCTTTTTTGTTCGCAAAAAACACGCAATGAATTCTAAGACTGATTTAATACCTATCCCTGCCTCTTCTCATACACATCTCTTGCTCGAAATTTCCCATGTAAATTCCACTTTCAAATCTTTCCATATCAATTCTCTATTTTCCAGTAGTACAACGAGGCTGAACCCGACGAGTTGCGCTTACCCTGAAAGGGATTTGGCCTAATGGTATATTAATAATTATTATTATAATAAAACTTATGTTCGGAAATGTATGGTTATAATATCGTTAACTTACTGTTTGAATAACGAAACCTTTATCTTTAGAGTTAGCTCGAGTTGATTTCAAAACTCTCATATGTGGACATATTAACAAGAAGATGGATTTGGCATATAAAATATTACGAGATTCTCACTACATTTAAGGTCAGAATTTTTTCATGATTCAAATTTCTGGAAATATTAAGGATGAAAATCCGGATCAGAAAAAGGGTCCAAGATTTCATGGAGCAGTTGCAGCTTATGATATGCATGGACACAAAGAAATCGGACGAAGTGAGATACAACATTGAGAAGAAAAAGTGTCATTCAGGTTGGAATCAATAGAGTCGCAGTGATATATAACGCGTGGATGCGAAATAGCATTGCTTTTTGTGTTAACCCTATCTTCCGGTTTCGTCGTGCATATCCGAAAGCATAATAAAGTCTATAATGACACCAAGGTTCGGATATTTAGTGCTAGTTGTAAATCTTCCTGCAAATCGACGCCGTATCTGCGTCGCGAATACGTCACGTGGTAGCTTGCTTCATCCACAACACTCTCGGCTCTCCACATAAAATTCTTACCACCACCATCTCAAGAGAAATGACCCTCTAAAAACGAGCCGCTTAAGCTGTAATAGCGAGTCCATAGGTACCATTCTACTGCTGAATTTCGAGCCCTTTACAGTGTATTCTAAAAATCCACAGGTGAAAAACAGAATGTTGACAACTTTTTGCTCCATGGACATTACTCACTTGTATTTAAAAAATATTTTTTCTGTTCAATGTTTAACCTTCAACGTGATGCATGGTGTCGAAACAATGATGTTCCCATGCTCGAAGTATGTGAAAAGACGTCACACGTTGTCAAAGCCATCAGCTAGTAATTGAATGAAAATGAATTGTATGTAGAGATTTAACTCATTTTCGTTGAAGTAATGCCTTTTATCCTTTCATAATAAAATTGTAGAACTGATATTTAGACGTTTCTGAATCAATTCAAATATTATCCTGACAAACTGTAATTGTTAACACTTTCTAAATTGAAAACGTCATATAAGAGAGCAATGTGAATAGAGGAGTCTATGAAGAAATTAGAAGACCAATATTTTGGCAGGTGACCTTTGATAAACTGGACTATGTTTCCCAATATAACTCTCCAATTTTGTTCCGAGAGGCTTTGAGAATTGTTACGCTTTCGTGCATAGACCACTGAAATCATTTCCAATGCAAATATTTTATCAAACATCCCAAATTTATCATCGAAATGAGCACTATAAGGGTGATGGTATTTTTAAACATTCATTTTTTTGGATGAATGTCATATTGCTGTTGATGTGTCATTCTAATTTCAAGATCTGTTATTTCCTTGAGTTTTTATTCGAAATACCAAAATAAATTGGAAGAGATTTTCTTTCAATGGAAATACAAGCAATATTTTTTAGTAGGAACTATCGTTCGTAAAGTCACAAAGTAGGCATATCCTGATTTGCGAATTATGATGCGTCTGTATGAGAGGAAGAAGACTGTTCGATTCGCTTTTGCTTCAACAAATATATAAATGCATAAACAAGACAATATTGCTTTACGAGTTACAGGATTTAGTTCCGTTTAAAATTTTCGCAATTTTCTTGAAATTTTCCTTGAGAATGAGAAACACGCTCATGACGAATCAAAGTAGGTTACATTACGTGACACGGGTTTTTCATAACGTTGGCAACGAACTCTCAGGCCAAGATGCTGATGATGGATGGCAAACGACAAGGGAACGATTTGTCTTCTACATTCTACGAAAGAAGGTAATATGAATTCTTAGAGTTATATACTCAATTCAGTATGTATTTCTCTGATCAATTCAATGCCCAGTTCAAAAGAAAATTTACTTTCATGCATATGCGAAGAAAATGTTGAGAAACAGAAGGAATCGTTGAAATGGGTAAATGAGCCTCTCAGGAGATCCAGAGTAGAGAGCATTTTCGATAATAATGGACCTACGTAAAGAGGTTCCCTAAGTGGATTATTATAAAGGCTCTGTGAGACTCTCCACTTGGGGTGATTGCTAGAGATCGATCAGCGGTTCGTGACGAAGCGATTATAGATTCTAGATTGATATGTAAACTATCAACCCTTCTCCTACACTTCCTCCTACTCAAGCTTGAGATTTAAATTCCTTGATCAATAAGCCTTTCTACCTGCGATTTGTAAGTGCCTCGCATCTGTAATTGTAAATAAAATTACTCTCGTTGCGACGATAATAAAATCCTAACGGGAGGGCGAAAAGGATTTTGCAGAAACGCCGATAAAAGAAGAACTCAAAACTATAGCACAAACATCCAATTTTGTAACTTGTAAAACATTACCGCGAGAAATTTCAATGATCATAGTAAATTCTTAACATCTTCAACACATCAGGCACTTAACTTAGACCGTATTTTATGATAAAACACTGGGTTAAGAAACCAAGGAAAAATTTTGAAAAATGAAATAAAATTGAAATAATATTAATAATAATATCCTTTGATATGATATGATGAAATAATATGAGATAAAGAGAGTATCATTTGGCGCAGAGGAAGATAAGTTTCCTATCATGATAGTCAATTTTCTTATAGCTTGTATCGACACCCGTAGTGCATTTTTATTCTGCAAAATACAAAAAGAAAAGATTACTGGCATTTCCAACCCACTTTCACAGATCGAGAGAATAGTCTGGAGAATAAGAAGACAGAAAACTGAAAAGTTATTGCATGAAATCATAAACTTCAGGAAATGTTTGAACCCACATCGACATGAAATATTCACAGATCGACAGAACTGTTGACGTACACAATAGATTTAAAATAGTCAACTCACCAATGCGAAACGCAGTAAAATATACCTGCATAAAGTTCCATGAAAGTCAACGAATGCTAATAAATAATAACTCATATGTAAATTATGATTATCATTAAATAACAAAATACAGTTGTAAATAATTGACAATGAAATACATTTACTTATACAATAACTTTATCTTTAATCTTAATAAATTAAGATACCCCAATACGACAAAAATATTGAAGTCTAGTCCAGTCTAATAAGATTTTATTATTGCAATTCATTGGTAAGAGCAATTTTTTTTTGCCATTTTAAAAAAATTTTTTTTTAATTTGGAATCGCGCAGAAGGCAAAATACCAGTAATTTTCAAAACTATACGAAAATTGCAAAAAAAAAAAAAAAACCTTTTCTATGTTAACAGTGAAAAGAAAGATATCAAGAGTCCTGAAGTTGCGGGTTGTTTCGTAAACAAAGAATATTTCATAATTTTCGACGATTTTTAAACATGTGCGAAAACCCATAGAAGTTTTATTTTTCATTTTTAATGATTTGCAATTTTTGTATATTTTTGAAAATTACTGGTATTTTGCTTTTTTGGGTAACTTTAGGCCTTCCGCGCGATTTCAAATTTCGAAAAAAAATTTTTTTTTAATTTTTCCTGTATAATGACACCTATGCGCAAGTTTTCCGCGCTATTAGAATTGTATTACAGAAAAAACGCGTTTTTCGATCCACCCTACTTTGCAGGTTGTCCGCCATCTTGAATTGAGGGGTGATTCCTTGTTTTGAGAATAACAGTCGTATTTTCAATTTACTCAAGAAAACAGTTCATATCATTTTCTATGAGAAAAATGAGTTTTACAAATTAATATATCAGATGTTTTTTGCTTATTTTTTGCTTAAAGTTTGATTATACAAATAAAAAGAGGGTTGCAAATTTTTTGAGATCGAATATCTTATTTCATTTTACTTTAGGTTTCGTTGATGGAATGGAGCTCAGCATTTTTTCTCGTTCTTTTTTTCAAGTGAATACGGTTTTGACTTTTTTTGTGTGCATGATTTATATTGCAATTATCTTTTATTTGCTGTTTTTATTTTTTTGAATTTTACTTGTTTTTAAACTTAACTTTGATTATTTCTTATTGGCACTTCAATGGTTTACTATTCTTTAATATAATTTTATACGATTATCCATAAGATTTCTCTTGCTTGTTGGAAGTATAAATGAAAAATTCTCAAAAATGAAGAATGAGAACACTTTTAAAAGAATTCGGTAACAAAACTTATTTATTAAAATTGTGAGATTCATATTACGAACAAAAAATCACAAGAAATCGTTATATTTCTTCAACAATTTCACGGTACTGTAAACATGCTGCTGACAGTATTTAAATATCGTTTGTATTTTTCAAAATATAGTTAAGCATAAAAAAACATAAGAATATTACATAGGAAATGAGCATAAATTTAAAGAAAAATGAATGAATAAAAAACTCACGGGAAATGATTGAGTCGAGAAATGTTTGATTTTTGTTCAAGGTAAGGTAATAAAATTTGAAAATTTATGGGGGCAGATTGAGGTTTGAATTTTATTGCTTCAAAGGTTATCCTTGCTATAATGGAATACACAAAAACTTTGATGATTCAACCATTTTTGGTCAAATTATACATCCTAAAAAAGGGAGAATTAAAATAACTACGAATATTACGCTTTGATTCCAAGAATCTTAGTTTCCAACTAACGAATTTTGGCTAATATAGATTTATACTGAATGCTGGTAAATTAACTCCCTCCTAAAATTATAATAACAGGTAAGTTAAATAGACAATATAAAAAAATATTCTCATTCAGTCAAGATTCGATGTTTGGAAATTAAGATTTTTTTAAGTCAAAGTGCAATTTGGAAAGTTTTTTTCATGCTTCATTTTCTCGAAATTCTACAAGTATTATTTTACCAAAAAAGTATTTAGGTCATAGAAGTTTTTGTTTCAGTTTATCGAAGAATATCCATTTTGGTGAAAAAACATTGTTTACAAAGCTCAATAAATTTTCGAATTTGTTTTCCTCACAGTGAAAAAAAAATCCAGAACTTTCCTACTCAAAATTTTTCAAATTGAGTGAGTTATTTTATATGTTTTCTTGAGAAAAATTTGGTGTTCAATTGCTAATGTATTATTTTCAAATCTTTCAAAATGTGTTATTATATTCTGAATTTTACAAACGATGTTTCTGCTTCTTAAATATTATCAACATCATATCTATAGCAGCGTAAAATTTTTGAACAAATATAACTCAAAGTTCATCACCACATAATTTTTTGGAAAAAAATTTAGATAAGTGTAGTTAAATAAGATGCATGACTTCCGAAATTAGTCGGTGCAATATTATCAAAAACTAAATAAACTTCGTAAACCAAAGAAACAAGACAACTGCCGAGTTGAAAAAGTATTGATATTTTTTCCATAATAATCAAAGTAATTAAAAAAATGTAAAAATGTATTGAGCTATAAAATTTTACCTCGCCGATAGTTAATACTTACTGATGAACTGAAACAAAAACATTTGTAAGTGAACCAATTTTAGTGGAATGATAGTATTTCGAAAAAATAAATCCTAAAAATGACTAACACGTGGATTTTGGAAAATTATAGTTTCCAAAAATTATTTTTGGTAAATAAAGATTAATACAAAATGTTGTTTATTCACTTATCTTGTTATTTAAAATAAATGAAGGACAGAATACTGATGCAACGTTGAAATTTTTAGGCATTTTTACAGTAGGGTCAAATTGTTGAAGAAATATAACGATTTTTTGTAAATTTGTTAAACAAAAAAAACTGAAACTGATCAAGAACCTTGAAATTTCATTACAGACTGCATATTCATGAATTAAAGATTTTAAGGTTCTTAACATGAATCTAACAATTTTAGTAAATAAGTTTGTTTATCTAATTCCTGTAAACATTTTCTCATTCTTCATTTTTGAGAAGTTTTCATTTTTTCTTACAACAAACAAGAGAAACGATATGAATAATCGTATAAAATTATGTTGAAGAATAGTAAATATTTGAAATGCCAATAAGAAATAATCAAAGTTAAGTTTGAAAAGAAGAAAAATCCAAAATAAAAATAACAAATAAAAGATGATTGCAATATAGATTATGCACACAAAAAAAGTCCAAATCGTATTTAATTGAAGAAAAAGAAAGAGAGAAAATTTAATGTTGAGCTCCATTCGATCAACGAAATTTGGAATAACTTGTGACGGTGCGCGCAACTTTGAGACGCTATGGTAAGTAAACAATTGCTCTTACAGAAGAAAGTTTCGAATAAAAATTGAAGAAGATCGTGTAAATACCAACTTTTGTCCTAATAGTTTTGTGATAGTACCGAAGTCAAAAAATATATTCGATATAAGAAAATGTTCAACCCTCTTTTAATTTTTATAATCAACTTTTAAGCAACAAATAAGCAAAATAAGAGAGGACATCAAATATACTCATTTGTAGAACTTATTTTTCTCACGAAAAATGGTATAAACTGTTCCCTTGATCAAATTAAAAATACGACGGGTATACGCGATACAAGAAATCACCCCTCAATTCAATATGGTGGACAACCTGCAAAGGGTTGTTGATCGACAACTTGGATTCAAGCTTCCTATATGGTACCCTGAAGATGGCAAAGGAAAATTTGTTTACTCAATGAATTGCAATAATAGGGGAGAGTGGGGAGTTGTGAGCCATTTCGATTCCCGTTATGCTTTGAATGCTAGGTCTGTTGTATATACTCTTCAGTGTTTCTATCGATCTAAGTTAACTTTTTAGTGAGCATTCATCGCATCTACAGGCGTTCTTGGCCTTCATGTGAATCACTTAGTATTGAATCGCACCAAGAGTTTTTTTTTGAAACTTGTGTTTGTGGTATTTTGAGGCCCGTTTTGCAGACAAACCTAGAGGAAAGTTTATACAAAACATTCCTAAGGCCATTGGCTCTCTGCAAAGAAAAGAAAATTTTGATGATTGTACAGTGCGTCGATAGCGATGCGTCTATTCTAAATAAGTCCGATGTGGGAAGTTATGAGCCCCCATTTTTAGGGAGCTGAAGGGAGTTGATGAAGACTTCCGCATCATCTGTATGGGCACAATGCCAAAAAAATATAATAGAAATAACGCAATACATTGTAACATGTGCGACCGTGCTGTGCACTTGAAGGGTGCTGGCATGACGACTGTTTTAATTGCGAATCTGATTAATTTTTTCAAATCTTCTAGTTACATCAAATTTATCTTAAATTTCATTTTCTACTACTTCAATAAACATAAATTATATGAATATGCCATTTTCAGACCTTTTTTTACATGGCTCACAACTCTCCACCAAAATTACGAATGCCGATTTTTTTACTTTGAGCCGATCTTCAAAATTTCGAAAACGACGGTGCTTCTTTTTCCAATTCTTTCGTCCAGTAGTTGTATTCAGATGTCCTCTAAAAATTCAACTTGAACCATTTACGATCTATCGATTTTTATGGAAGATATACCTCGAAAACAAAACCCGGCTCACAACTCCTCACTCTTCCTCACATATAGGAATCCAACTAAATATACTGGACTAGAATCCGAAACCTTTTATATTATATGTTTTAGGAGATCCTGAAGCCTGCCACTCAATCTTGTCTCTAACGAATACATAAAAAAAATTGACAAAACGTCTTAAGTAAAGAATTCGATGTTATTTGATTTCTATACTTGTTTGTCAAATCGATATGATGAAAAAGTCAGTTCATTGGCCGTGATCTCATCGTCTGTAGCAGATACCGGAACAGAAGGTCAAGCCAAAATAATGTATAATAAATTTTTTTTTTTCAAATCTGTCTGGCCTTGATATAAACGACACAACGGTTGACGGAAGCGACATCCTGAATAATATTACGGCTGATTTGAATAAATACAATCATATTCTCCATCGATCTCCGTTTAAAAGCTATTTCTATTTTAAGTTGAGTAACTGATTGCATCCAAATCGTCATTATAAACCATAAGAATAACTGTATCTGGATTTCAAACTTAAAATTCAAGAAGAGATAAGTTGAAGAAACTCATGAATCTTTTATTTTTTTATTATAATAAAGTCTGCAATAGGAAAATTTTATACTCGGGGTTCTTTAATTTGTTATAGTTTTTATTTTTAACGAGGTAATAATAATTCGAGAAACAAGAATGTAAAATGTGGAAAAATCGACCGTACAATTGGCTAAAACTTCTATGTAGATGCTATTATAAGCCACGCGACTTGCATATATGACATTACCCCCTTGCTCCCTAAGGCTCTAAATAAATAAGTATCAACGTAAGTCCTAGCAGAAGTGAACGGGTGAATGGCATTGTAAAACTAAAGAGTTTACAAATAACATCTTGCTTGCCTGTTATTATTGTCATTAGGCATAGTCGCAGCCTGTGAATTTTTTATAACTTGAAAGCTTCTACTTGGGCCTAGGGTATCGAACCCATTCCATCCAAGTTTAGAATCGCGCCTTCTAATATTCCTCTCTGAAGAATATCCAGCAGAAAAATGATAAGTAATAGAGAAATATGCTAATATTTAAATATTGTCTTGTCAGCTATGCTTCATAATTACATCAAGAAGTGTTTGGAAATTCCGTAACATTTTTTTTAAATTTAAGTCGGTTCGGTATTCAAAAATTGTAGACTAACAATTATTTCAGGAAATCGGTGCTGAAACTTCAAATTATTGTGAGATTATTATTTCATTAATATTATTTTTTTATCGTCATTATAATGATATGATAATTGATTCAATTCTGTTATTATCTTAACGTACAATAAATGTATAAGTTATACAGCTGCATAAAAGCTGTATAAAACTTGCATTCAATATCAGGTAAATCCTGGCCAGCGGTAGTTGGCCGAAGGTGAGAGAAACGAGCGCCAACGACCACGCTAAGATTAACACAAAAATGCTCAGAATTACCGAAACGCGTTTTTCATTTGCTTATAGAAATTAAGTGGAGCCTTTGCCACGACCAAAAATTTAACGAGCTTATTGCAGGGGTTCAAATTATCTATCTGTGCATTCATACCTTGTTTTAATGAGTCCGATGATGCCTAATTAAATATGTCGAACTGAAATTGAGAGTTTTCAGAATGTTCCTGCATGGCTGCGTCCAATCCATCCCTTTCGCACCTGTGCTCGCTCGCTATGGCAAGACAAGGATAGCTGTTCCTTCGAAATGTCTGTTCTACACCAGTGCTTCTGATCCTCTATCTCTTTCGCGTCAGTACTGGCACGTCAATAGAGCTGCCGGATCATCACATGGGGCACGTAAAATTATTTTTAAGAGAACAGGGTGAACCCTGGCCATTTGAAAATGAGGTCCCGAATTTTCCATTCTTAAAAGTACACTTCAATACAAAATCTCATTGCGCATCTCTTGTTTACCGGAAAATATATTTTGTATCTTTTACTGTTCCCGAAATTGATATGAAAGTAGTTCTTCTAAAAAGCAAAAATTGATCTCCTTCTTCAATTCAACTGGCGACAACTTGATCAATTTTCAGAATTTACTAAGAAATCAAAAAAGAAAATACGTGTTCAAAAACTAGCCAAGTAATCGAGTAACATCAGAGTATTAGGATTATGTAGGAGTTTTAAGGAAGATATCAGTAACTGATATGCTAAAATAAATGGAATTCATCTAGATTAAGAAATTTAATGGGAATTAAAAAAAAATTTGTGGCGATCTATGAATTCAAAAAAAAATTCGGCAAATTTATTTAATTCGTAGTTCTTGATGATATTCACTGTACTTCATAAAATTAAGGAGAATGTATTAAATTTGTGAGAATTTTTGGAAACTTATGACATTCATGGAAATTTAATTTGTGGGTTTTTTTTCATGAGATTTGTGATGATTTATACAATTTGTGGTGATTCATAAAATTTATGGTTATTTATGAAATTAGAGTAGATCAATCCTGCGATTATTTATCCTTGTAATACAAAATCTGCACGCTGCGTGGGCACATTCTCATCGCGCGCTTCGCTCGTAAGATTGAGCGCGACTACAGCGCGCGACTGTCGGATCTCGCGCTTCGCCAAAGCAAGCAAAATGTCAACTACTTTAATTTGATTGATATATATATTTTTTAAAGCTTCTCTGGCCTAAACAAATACATTCTCATCGCGTGTCTCGTGCTGCGCACTCGATCAAAATTTTTCCAAAACGGCAAATAAGTTTTTTTGCTCCATTTTTTTCATAAGTTGTGCACTTTTTCTGGAAATTTATTTTTTTTATGTTTTGTTTTATTTTTTACTATTGAAACAAAAACTTTGCGTCCAATGGGAAAAATGATAACACATTTAAAGATATTTTTCTGATAAAGAACTTGTGTGTATTTGTTTTTTCCAGAACTTCTGTCGATTAGTGAAGATGGAAAGAAAATGTCGATCATCTGGTCTAAATTCAAGATGTTGTTTGAATTTTAAGATATTATCACAATATCACCTTAACGTTTCGTCCCGGGCAACGAAACGTTGAGGGGATATTGCGATAATATCTTAAAATTCAAACAACATCTTGGATTCAGACCAGATTATCGACATTTTCTTTCCATCTTTACTAGAATACACACTGGGCGACAACTTTTTAACATATTTGTTTTACATGTGTCGATTGTCCAAAGATTCCATTTTTCCATTTTAAATATGGTTTTTTATAAATGAAGTAAGAACTAATCAACTACTCAAAAAGTAGATTTTACCAAATTTGTAGATCTTATTTGTTTGCACAATTTTGGTTCAACTCTGTTTTTCCGTATCTTGCATAGTTTGACCAAGAAATAAAACTTTATATTTTTCATTACTTTTTCTGCGACCAAAATGTGAATTTTTGATGTTTTGAGGTAATTCAGAAAGTTGTAGAGATCGTCTTGTAGGCCTCTGATAAAGAAACATTTTTTGTATGATCTATCTTTTTTTTTATATCTTGCGTTGTGTGGCTGAAAATTCTTAGTTTTGTTAAAATTTTTGAATTCCGAAAATGCCATTACTTTGACCATTTCTCTATATTTTTAAAATTTGTACCCAGAATAGCCGGCTTACAAACTTGACCTTCAGTTTCTGACATTAAAAGTGTATACCAAAGGTCATTCAAATAGATTAGTTTTTTCAAAAGTTATCGTGCTGATATACAAACATTCATACATGCAGGCATACATACACACAGAAATACGTACATGCATACAGACACACATATTCGTGGAAATCTGTTCTTCGGTTTCAGGGAGTCTCAAAACGTGGGCATATGACAAAAAACGGGGAGGGGGGTGGTCAAGTTTCACACAAATCTAATACCTCCGCTGATGAAAATGTCAAAATGCATAACAGGCATCATAAATTAACAGTCATATCACTGGCCAGGGTTATTCATTCATCGTGCAGTCATGAAATTTTTTAAGTGTACCAAAAAAAATTCAGATCCCCCAAGAAAACTTTCCAAAAGGAAATTTGGGAAGTTTTTCCAGAAATTCAATTTTTCAATTTTTAATTCTATTTTCTACGATTGAAACAAAAACTATGGGTCCAATT
>WSXT02014186.1:0-14448 GCA_011762715.2 Neuroterus valhalla
ACATTGAGAATTGGTGTCCGGGCATCGAAAATTGATGTGCGCACATCGATTGCTAATGTTTTTCGTTTCACTTTCCAATTTTTTTCGATCGAACATCAATTCTCGATGTGACGGACATCGGTCAGTGGTGTGAGACCCTTTCCGTGTATATAATGTGGTATAAGGTGTGTATGCGTTATGTCCTCTTGAATGTTAAATATATATATGGCCAAATGTATGAGACTGGCTCTCTTTGGCGGAAAAGGTGTTGATTTTTGGGTAATAAAAGTTCGTGGCCTTGCGTGGGCCGATGACGAGATCCTTGCAGCAGAATCAGGTGATGATTTGCAGAGGATGTTGGGCAGAATGGATACTAGCATAAAGAACATGGGTCTTGAGATCAACGTGAATAAAACAGAAATTATTGTGTTTGAAAGTAAGGATGCGAAAACAAAATGCAATACTACCCTAAATGGAGAGAGCACAGAACAAGTTGATAATTTCGTGTATCTTGGAAGTTTATACGCTTCCGACGCAAAGATAGATGTAGACATTTCCATATGTATAAATGAGGGCAGAAAGATTATCGCCAATGTACGGGCTATCACTGAAAGTAACAAATAAAGCTAAAACTGCGATATACAACTCGGTAATTGCACCAACTGTGCTGTACGGCAGTGAAACCTGGATGTATCGAGAAAAGGACAAGAGGATACTCAAAGTGAGTAATGAGTGGGTTTTTGAAACATGTGGCGTTGAAGGAACACTGTGCTTGGGGGATGACACTCTTTGAAGGTGACTTAAGCTCAGTTTACTGCTATAACCAGTGAAAACCCTTCGACTTATGGAATAAGAGCATATGTCACGAATTTGGGAACTTTTAGAGGTGTATGAAGGGAGGGTTTTCTCATGCGCCAAAGGGATGAAACTTCTTGGGGTACTTTCGGCTCAATATTTTGTCATAAGCAGTAGAAACATTTTGACTTTTAAAATTAGAGTATCCTTCACGAATTTGGGAAACTTTAGGGGTGAATCAAGCGAGGGTTTCTCAAGCGCTAGAGGGATGAACCTTTTTTGAAGTACTCTGGGACTCTTTGAAGTTCTCCCATAATCAGAGGAAAAATTTTAATTTTTGGAATAAGAGTATATTTCGCGAATTTCGGAACAATTAGGGATGGATCAAAAGTGGGTTCCACATGCGCCAGAGGAATTAAACTTTCCCGAGGTACTGTGGAACTAATGTTGTGCCATAATTAGTGAAAAAATGTTAACTTTTGATTTTCACATGTGCCGAAGAGATGAAACTTTTCAAGGTTCCTTTGGCTCAATTTGATGTCATAATCAGTAAAAACATTTTGTTTTTCAAAATTATAGTATTTTACGAATTTCTTTTGATGTATTTCTATAGCCTTTCAATCAACATTTTTGGCTATTCATTATACCACTGATTATTATAGCTTAAAAGAATGTATGAACGAAGGCATGAGAGAGAAAAGTCCAGAGTGAATGAACAAGTCTACGGGTAATGCAAAAGCAAGATAAAAACATTACAGCAATATGGCGTGAGGAAAAGAACTGGAGAAATTAGCAGAATCGTAGTGAACTCACAACTAACATAAACTGTTAACAGACGTACAACTAAATAACCTGCATTATTCATGATTATGTTTATAACAATAGTAAGCTCGATTCCTTATCTTCCTTCCACCGCCATTAAATATTTGTTATGCTCAATACAGACATAGAAATTAACATAATGAAGAGCGCGGGTGAGAACGCGCAAAGTTTTCTGCGTGTATAAGCGATAGGGAATGTAATGTTTTCAGATAGAATACTATGCCGGTTTGCCTCTTTTTTGGCGGTGAGGCCAGGACGGGCCTACTGATTCCTTATTATAATTATACTCAGGCGTCAGACTCCCTGAGGTGGTTGTGATTTTATTTTAATGAGAGATACGAATAAATGTAGAACTCTATAGAACCAAAAGTAGATGCGCACCGACTAATATAAGAACTTTTTTGTTAATTTTAATCCATTTCTCCAACCCTTTTGTCCCATAACCCACACAACGTTATGAATATAAGAGAATGGATTTTTGCTGAGAGACAGGCTGGAAATGTATGACCTCTTGCAAGAACTTTCGAATTAGAAGGGTTCAGTTCGCGAAGCTGAGCCTTAAAAGAAGTTTTGGCTACAATGCAAGAAGCAACCGTAGGATCACTGGTATACCCCTATCTACTTTTTGTGATACCTGATGTAGAGAAGAAAAATTTAAGCAAAGGTGAGGATTCACGATCTATTAAGGACGATTATTTATAAGAAGGAGAGTGCGACGGAAACGGGAGATTTTGGATGCTCATGGGCCCTCGTGAATATCTTCGCTTAGTGGATGTGTTCCGCATAAAGAGTATATATCTTCCTATGGGTTCATCATGGTCAGAGTGGCATGGTGTAAAGATTTCTCCGCTTGAATAATCAACATGCGGCTTCTAGATTTTTCTCAAACCTATCCTTCCTCGTACACATCCCTCATTTACTCTAATCACATAACTTCGTTGCTTTTTGATAGCACGACGAGGCTAAAACTGTACGAAATACGCTATCTGAAGAAGGATTCGGCTTAATGGTATAAGGATAACAATGATCATATTAGAAAAATCATACACCAGTTAATCTTACTTTAAAACTTATTTCGGAAACGTTTAGGATGAAGCTCTGGGTTCCTCCTGACCCGCTTTGGGGACTGGTTAGCTGGAGGGAGCGGGGGAAATGTCACTACCGATGTATCACGTCTCGGATCACCTTCCTCCTGTTGCGCTTGATTCATACTCTTGTAAATTTATATTGTTACTCTAAACTTTTCAATATGGTGTTATTCAATATAGTAAATTGTTGTTAGTTAATCAACCTTTTTGCGCATGCCTTTTTTTCAAATGCGTACGAACATGGGTTAGCCTAACCCAGCAACTTTGATCAACCTTTCAAATTCGTCAATAAAACACTTTTTTTCAAATGATAGAAAATTTTCTCAGAAATACAATGGTGTGATTAGGTTTGTAATATTTTTAGAATGAAAAAACTAATCAAATGTTTAAACAAATCTCGAATATATTTCTTAAAAAATATTTTTTTTTATTTCAAAAGCTCACATTTTTGTCAGAAAAAAAACATCGATATTCTAAAGATGACCAACATAAAACTGAAAAGTTGTGCCTGAAAATGGTATTTTTGATTTTTTGATTCACTTCAAAAACTATATTTGTATGAAAGTTTGAATGGAGGCGTCTTTTGAAATGGCAAAAAATGATTACTCAGCGAGTTTTTTATAAATTCTTGAAAGAAAAATTTATAATGCAAAGGAATATTGAGTAACGAATGTTATTAGTGGGTGTTATGTTAATGAATAATAAAAATTTGTTAAATTTTTTTCCCTGCTCAATAATTGGGAAAACTATGATAATTCATAGAAATTAGTAAAAATCAATGGTTGCAAAAAATTGAAATGGCTTCTTCAATTTCATTTTTATTTTCCACAAATAGGTGATTTTGTGACGTTGAGTACGAACTGGATGGAAATCACTCGACCCCAATTGAGCTGCCGGATCAAAGAACGGCACATAAACTTATTTCGCTGGAAGTGGGGAGGCCCGCGAACGTCGCTCAAACCCGAGAGGCTACAGGCCTCCCCACTCCCAGCGAAATAAGTTTATGTGCCCTTCTTCGATCCGGCAGCTCAATTCAGCAATCTGCACACCTTCGAGACCTAACGCCTACTGATGCTGCGAAGGTACTCGCATACTCTTCGTATACAATTCGTACCCTGAGGGTTAATTTCGTGCCTTCTGGCTTCGTTACAATCAAATTGATCTCAACTATGTATTTTGTGTAAAATTTCCCGCAAAATTAGAATTTTGTTCAAATCTTCTGACAACTTTATTCTCATTTTTTTGTTTATGAATCACTTTTAAATTGCACGGTTCTAACTTCTTCATATATTTCATTGTAGTAATATACAAAATTGAAGTAAAAAATTTCATAATTTTTTCAAGCATTTTTTCTACGCATTAATTTTTGTTGTCTAATACTGTGAAACCTCTGTCCTGTCCCACCCTAAGCTTTCTTAGCATCCAAGCGCTTAAGGGCATCCCTATATAGATCGCGAAAAATCGAAGCAAACTTTGGGAATTTTCGTGACAAAACTACACAATATTTCGATTCGAAATCGGGACTGATCTTCATTGACATTTGAGTGAACAAGAAAATGTTTTTTTATTACAATATTGTTATAAACAAATTCGTCTCGAGGCGTAGAATTTGTAGACTTGTTTTTTGTGTGCAGCGCTATTGCTCCAGAGGGCTCTAAATCATTTTAATCGATTTTTTTTATCATTATAAGATGTGTATCTCGTCCACTAACCTTATTTTAAAGCATGCCAAAATGATTTCAGAAAAAGACAATGTTTTGAAAGAAATTTTCAAATAGTTCCTTATTGTTTATGCAAATAAGTGGTTGAATGTTAATTTTGCATAGAAAACAAGTAGGTTCATGTATAAGATAATTGAATTATCTTTAAAATGCCGTTTTTTTTTTTCGTTGAAAATTCGCTGAGTTATTATGCCCACCAAGTCGAAAAATTGAAAACATTTTATTCCGAGGAGAACGCTGTTGAAGTTTGCAGTAGAGAAAAATAGCAGTATTCTGATACTCACAGCTACAAATTATTTTTTTCTCTAATCAGCAATGCACACTAGCATAACTAAAGGTCGAGAAACAGCTGCTTATTGTTCCCTACATGTAGCAAGAGCCCGAACTCAGCGGGCTTCCTTCCTCTAAAAACGCTTACCTGCCTACCTTCTCCGCGCGCTAAAGTGCTTCAGCGAAAATAGCCACAGACAAACTGAAGAGGTAACGTTTTTGTTGCTACCCAATCGTATTTGTCGGAGAGTTTCTATTTGCCTTCTACGGCATGTTTTAAACATTATATAAGCTCGATAGAAAACTTTGATTCATTATGGTTACAGAGCAGAGGAAAGATTATGCTGTTTCGTTACTGAAAGAGTAAAGGAAGGATGATCCGAGAAAATGTAAGAGAAAAAAATCTCGCATCGGTACACAGAAAGAAATCTGTTGCGAAAACCGTATAGGAACGTGCCACGCGGAGAGGGCAGCGTGTCTGACATGCTCATGTCGCTGAACACATCAATCCTTCCGTGCTGAAAACGCCAGGAGCAGCCCATGCAAAAATCGTATAACTCCCGAGCGTTTTGAAGTTTTTCGGACTGCGCGTGCTCGCGGTCGCCATGGACAAATAGCAAACGCGCGGTACTGTCCCCTGCACGTTTGGTGTTTTTATTATTTTTATGTGAAATATAATTTCAGAATATTGAAATATAGTATAGAATATAAAAAATAAACTAAAAACTAAAATCTAAACAGATTATAAAAACAAAAGATTATTTATGTATCAGCGTCGTCAAGCACTGTTTGCCACAAAGTCTAAGAGAATTCGAAATAAGAATAATATTCTATCAGTACCATAGTATTTTGATGCAATGGGGCAGTTATTTATTTTCATAAGAACTGTGAAAAGGATTAAATCATGGGGAACTTGTTCCATGCGAATTGTGTCTGTGTTGTACTTTTCATATAGAAATAACAATTTAAGGGTGATTCCCAATCAAGAAAGGTATTCGTGGTGTATGTGAATTTTACACGTTGGTAAATATCGCGTGACGGGCCATGCATCTATGATAAAGAAGGAGAATTTCGGAATTTTTTCTGAAATATATGTAGGAGAGAAAGAAATATGGGAGAAGTGACTATTTCTGCGACTCATTTGATTGTGAATGCCTCTTCTCAAAAGATCCTCATATTTTGTAGTATTATACAATATTATGGAGCGTGATAGGGCATTCTATAAGGAATATTTCAATCAAAGAATGTATCAGAACCTTTCAATGTATAAGTTAAACATTTTTACCCCGCGTTATTAATAGCTTTAACAATTATTTCCGAGTTTTAATTTAAAATATCAATGCAGCACATAGTGGTCCACAAACTTATTTCCGCGGTCAAATACGTATAAAAGTCGCACATTTTACCCGATCCTAAGTTATTTTTTTTAAAATCCACATGGGATTTTCGAAAAACGCAGGAAGGTGATTTCTCTTCATTTGTAAAAACAAATGGCTGTCTTAACAAATATGGCCAAGAAAAAGGAAATTTACCATTATGGTTTGTTATTAAATTTACTCCTACGGCTCGTCTATCCACGACCTAAAATAGGTTCGTATGGCACCGCTAAGTTAAAGCCTGAGCGGCAGCGAGGGCTATAGGCACGGTGCCGTAATGATCTGTTTAAGTCACACAGTGTTATAAAAAAATTCATATACAAATATGTGGTTTTTACTCTTCTCATCAGCACGAAATCTCTCTTCTCATAAAAACAAAAGGAATGAGCACAAGGCACTATGTTAAAAAAAATTAATGTTTTTATTTTATATTTCAAAAATACGTAATCATATCGTCAACACTTTTGACACTTTCAGTTAACATTTTCTCCATTTTTCCAATAACATGATACTATCATGGAAAAATGGGTATCACAGTGGTATAAATTCTTCCTTTAATTATCAACTGTAATTCTTATCGACAAATGATGTGAACAAATTATCCAAATGAGTTTTCAATTCGATTTTTTTTCTTCGCAATACAATGTGCTGTTGAAGCCTAATGGCTGCAATATTGTTATGAATGCAACATTTTAATTGTTCACTGTAATTCTACCGGTAAACATTCCGGAAAACTTAAATTTTATTAACTCAATTTACGGAAAGTGTTCTTAAAAAAAAAACAGATTTTCATCACCGAAATTGTTTATACAGTAGGTACTTTTATCAACTTATTTTCAGCACAAAAATCAAGATGAACAAATGAAAAGGTAACTTGCATGTCAATTAGGCGTCTCTGAAACTTTAGCAGTACTGTATGATTATAACAAAAAATTCAATGGAATGGCATATTTGGAGAATTTATTTGTATAATTTTTAATAGATATTACAGTACACAATGGAGATATAACATTTATAACAATTTTGTATCTCATTAAACTTCAACACCATCGGATTGCAGAACAGAGTAATTTGGATGGAGAATACGTATTTTCAGAATTTGTCCATATGATTTTTTAATAGAAATTACAGTGAACTATTGAAATATTGCATTCATAATAATTTTTCATCCCTAAGACTCCATCAGCACGCTGTGTCGCCAAGAAAAAAATTTGAATGAAAATTCATACTGGAATAATTTGTTACTTTCATTTGTTGCTAAAAATAACAGTTGATAATTAAAAGATAGAATATATATTACTTTGATATCTTTTTGTCCATGATAGTGTCGTGTTATTGGAAAAAAAGAAAAATTCTGGCTGGAAAATCTGAATGTTCACGTTATGTTTACGTTTTTCGTTTATGGAAATTAGAAACATTCATTTTATTTATTCATAGTACAGTACCCCGTGCCAATTTCTTCTATTTTTCTTGACAAAGAAAAATTTCGCCCTGATAAAAATTAGAAACCACATATTCGTTGATGGAATTTGTTCTCAACTAATTTTTTGTTAATGAGACGAATTTTTCACATTGAATAGATATCAATGCATGCAATTTCGACAGTTTACGGTATTGTTTCGTTCTTTACACTACAACAATAAAAAATAATTTGAAAAATCCTTTTTTTCGAAATAAAATCTCACACTACGGTACGTTGCATTAATATTTTGGGGTGAATCTCAAAAATAATTGTTCAAACTATTCATAAGGTGGGATAGAAATGTTCACCTTATACTTTGAGAGGTTTTGATACATCCTTTGCTTGCCATTATCCACATAGAATGTCCTGTCACGCTACATAATATTGTGTAATACTACAAAATATATAGTATTACAAAATAAGAGGATATCTTAGAACAACGAATTCACAATCGAATGAATTCAAAAAATAGTCATTTCCGCCTTATTTCCACATATTTTTATCTTTTCTACGTATATTTAAGAAAATTTGTCGAAATTCTTCTATTTATCCATAAATGCATGGCCCATCACGCCACATTTAGCAACATGTGAAATTCATGTACACCACAAATACCTTTCTTGATCCCTCATTATTATAAGTGTGTACTATATGAGGTTGCTCTAATTGAATAGATATATCTCAGGCAATTTTGGAATTTTTTCGTTTTAAAAAAGCTCATTGTTGAATATGGTTCACTTTTCGGCAACTACCTCAAAATTTTTCTCATTATATGAAAAGTAAAACACGAACACAATTCGCGTGGAACAAGTTCCGCATGATTCAATCTTTTTCGGAGTTCGCATCAAAATGAATAATTGCCCCGATGCATCATAATACTACGGTTTTCATAGATTATCATTCCTTTTCCAAATTTCCTAAGATTTTATAGCAGACAGTGCTTGTCTACGTCGTTCATACGTAAATTATTTTTTGTGTTACTTGGATTTCTTGCTAGTGGAATATATATTTTGCTTTTATATTATGGTTTGGCCAAGAAAAGAAATTCTCAAATGATCGATTATATCATTATATTCTATTTGAATTATATAATTTTTATAAATGTGAATTTTCATTATATTTTTTATATTCTATAATATATTTTAATATTCTAAAATTATATTTCACATAAAAGTAAGAAAAGCATTAACCGGACAGGGTTAATCTCTGCTTTAGAGAAAATACATGCATAGCAGAGCGCATAAAAATTGTGTCCTCGTGATACCAATAACGGCCCTGAAATCAGTGCTTCTTAGCAAATAAAATGCCCTCAATATTTACACGTACAGTTTGGAAGATTTTGGATCCTGATTCGGGAACGCTTAGAGATTTCCCGTTACGAAACACCTTACCTTACCTTATGTATTCTTAGAAATAATTTTTTTCATGTTTTAATCACGCTCTAATAAATTTAAAATTTGTTTCAGATATCCGAAATTTACGATGTCATAAAGAAGATAGAGGTTGTGTCGCATATTTTCCCACAAACAGTAAATCGAATGTTAACTTTGAATTCTATTCATCATCAAGGTAATTGAGGGTTCATGGCATATTTTACATGCAATTTACAATATTCATAAAACAGATTGTAACAGTTTAACACGAAAGACAGTTGTTGTGATGTTATTTCATTTCTGTGTTTGAAATGCAACAACACGTCTCAAGTTTCAAGCAAGAGAGATCAAATATTCGGTAGCCTGCCAAAAAAATTTGCAAAAAACAAGGTATCAAAAGGGCCATAGGTGCTCGGAATCTTTTACTCCAAGTTATCGCTTGACTCTTGTCCTCCTTGTTGAAAAGCCGCAGATTCATCAGGAGTAGAGAAAGAATCGTTCAAATCTTCCTATTCTCCTCCACCTCTCAAAATCCTAGCTGATTCGGTTTGGGAAGGCATCTCAAGGTTCTGTGATTGTTTCTGTTCAAATAGAATTTTTCATATAAAAGTACGACGCCCTTAGTCTTCAAAATTTTATTAGATGAGAGCTTCAAATGTCTTGAAGCTCTAGAGTCTTCAAAATACCCCCAGAAAACACACTTCTTCTGGCTTCACGTTATCCTGTGCTGCCGCAGGTCATTTGTTGATTCAATATCCAGCAGTAGATACTGCTTCAGCCCATAAACCTGTTGTCAGATTCGCATCAATAAGGATACTTCTTGCTTTTTCAACTTTAGTCCTATTCATCCTCTTAGCAAGACTATTCTTCTCGAGCGTGTGTTAAACTGTAGTTTGATGCCTGATTCTTGATGCCACTCTGATCTGAAAAAGCTTTTAAGATTACGGTTGACAGATAATGTCAAAGAGTATTTTGACATTATCTGTTCTTAGTATCCCTATCATCAGTTCAATTTTATTTTCAACCAAAGTTCTGACCTAACCTCTGGTGCCACAAAGCTTCTTCAATTTATTGGTTAGTAGAAGAAATTTCTATTGAAGGCCTTGATCCATCAAATCGGACCTAAAGCAAAGAAATCCCTATAACTTTTTTCATTATTGTGATCGCTTGGCTGAGTTCAATTGCTACTTTGTCGGTAATTATTGAACTTTGAATTCGAGCAATGTCTAGCAGAGTGATCGTCCTTATTGCATACATAACATCGAAGGCTTTTATTTCCTTGAAGGTTATTTTCATTTTTACTACCTGGTTTGTCGTTGTTTTTACGCTTGAGATTGACGAATAATGCGGAGGAGCCATTCTTGTTATCCTTTTCCGAAGCGTTCTGCTGAATATCCTGCAGCAAAGTTGTTCTGATGGAATCCACTGCTATCGGTGTTCCGGAGTTCCCTAAGCCCATGATTATGTGGTGATATTCGTCCATTAGTCCTGCTAGTAAAACAGTTTCAATCCGCTCATTTCAGAGTCCAGTAGGTTCAATTCTTGCACCGTGGAAATAATCGTGTTAAATAATTCTTTGGTCGAAGCACAATTATGAAGGTGAATGGTGCACCAATTTCTTAGAAGGTCGACTCTTCTCGTGAGACCTCAATCCTCGAAGGCTGTTTGTGAGCTTCCCCACGCCCCCTTTGGCGTTTGATTATTTTGAGTATGGATGTAGTTTACGGGATCAAGGGACAATATAATTTAGGCTTTGACACGTTTCATTTTTATCATATTAGAAATTGTAGTTTCATCGCTAGTAACACAATCCCACATGTTCCGATGATTTGAGTACGCTTGCATGGCAAATTTCCAAGAATCATAATTTTCTCTTGTATGTAATTTCTAAATGGATAGCAAAAAACTCCTATAATTCTTTGTCAATCTGAGGTTATGTTGATCTGTCCCGTAGTCAAAAGAAAAATCATGGCTAACAGCACAAGAAACAACAAAAACTTGTATACGAGTATCCTTTCCAGAATCACCAATGCAATTAATTATTTAAAACTGCGTTTAGAAGGGCCCGTAACCTGATGGGAAGTGATTGAAGGAAAAGATGTCTCATTTGAGTACAAGGGATATTCTCAATATAAAAGGTGACGTGAGAGGAAATCATAAGAGAGTAAGTGAGCTACGTCGATAGAGCAGATACTCTGAGAGTGTAAAGGCGCGAGAACTCTATACAATCCAGATCATCCTATTAACAGAAATGTACGGAAAATGGTGACAATCTTTCTTTCAGATGAAAAGTTAAAGGAAGCTGCATCATGAGATCAAGTGGCGCCTGGTGAGGCAATACTACATCATTGTGCTAGTGATAATATCACGCAACTTCTAGATAATTCAGTATCACCCCATCCTGCAGAAGCGGATGGCCTGATTGATTGATAGCAGATGACACAGTGTAGTAAGCAAAGTTGACAGAGAGTACATTTTCACTTCTTGCGTAAATACCTGCATCTTTTCACAAGAATGAAGGAACATAATCAATCAGACCCAAAACTCTTAAAATCTATCAACAAAATGGTTTCAGTGGTTGGAATAGCTACCATGAAAATCAAAGCAGAAAAACAGTCTCCTATTTATGAAATCTCTAATGAATGTCTGGATAACGGGAAGGTTAATGAACCGGGAGGCTACGGATAATGAAAGTTCATTAGGTCCATCACAACCACATCTGAACGTAGGCGTCTCTGTTGTTGTAAACAACAAAATTCCAGAAAAACTGCAACACCTTTTTTTTAAATATTCGTCAAGTTTCACTGAAGTTCATAGGTGTCGAATCAACGCAAAGGCATTCACCGCCAAAATGTTTGTTGCAAGCGATCTGCAAGCACTGATAGGGTATCTGAACAACAAGATTTTGCCCATGCATTCGACCGTAGAACTTTTCTTTCCTTCTGGAATTTTCCTGATTAAAAGATATGGTTGACTACAAAAAAAAAATATAGAAAACAAACAGAAACAACTAATGAGCTGCGTAGTTCTAATCCTCTAATAGAGCAAATCCTCTAATAGAGCCTACTTACATCTCAGCGGTTTATGAGTGCTTCATAGCTGTAATTGCAGATAAGGTTTACTCATATTTCGACGATAAACGAATCCTGACAGAAGATCAAAATAGATGTTTTAACACCTCTCATCTATATTTATTAACCTCTCCATCACATAACCTCTCCATAGTGCGAGGCGGGAATCGATCCCGCAACCATACGGAGTGAGTCCAAAGCTCATGCCTTAGCCCCTGTTGCAAATAATAATATTCTGACAAAATATTACTGTCTGGAAAAGTCAGAAAGTTAACAGAAGAAGCTTATTATTGTTTTTGTTTCTAACATTTTCACCATTAGATTCAGTTATTACTTTTTCGATTTTATTACTACCATGAACGGCGGTATGTATATTAAAATTGGAACAATACAGAGAATATAAGCATGGCCCCTGCGCAAGGATGACACTTGCAGAGCAGTCAAGATCGATTGATTATTGATACTGTGGTCATGTCATAAAATAGGAAGTATCAAAGAAACTTGCACATAGCTTACATTGACTCCAAGCAAGCATTCCTTCTGGAACCACATGACTATCCGCTTGTAATGTTGAAGTTAACAAGTTCGCCATCAACCAACCCACCTTTTATACATGAATTATCTGAAGTTTTACGATAAATCAAATCATAAGCTGCAGCAAGTGGTCTTTATGACAAGTCAGTTTCCTAATGACAATCACATGGGGTTCGGACTAGATAAGTGCAGAACAGTCTATGTGATATAAGAAAAACTAGGAGCCTTAGGATAAAAGACAACTGAGAAGATCTGGTTGAATGAAAATGGTCAGAATCTGGAAGGAGGAGGGAGGGTGGTGGAGTAACAGGGCAGGCGATTAGAGATGCAATTTTCATTTTGGTATTAGATGGAGTCTCTCTCTCTCTCTTCGAAATTTTAGATTTTCCGAAAATACCTAAAGCGTGGATATGATATCCCGTAATTCGAACAAATGGATAATAGGTCAAGTGGATATTTCGGAAAATTGGAGAATAATGGAAATCAGTGGAGATAAAACTAATGAAAGATGACGATTCGGAAAAATAGAAATTTGTCTGAATAGTATCAATTTGAACAAACGAAAATTAGAATAAGTGGGATTTTTTTTAAATGCGAGTGAAAATGAATGACTTCTAGGTTACCTTATTTTCGGAGGAATTAAATTTCTGTGAAGTAAAAATTGTGCAATTTTACTGAATCAGAATCTTGAGTAAGTCTTGAATTGAAAATTGGTTCGTTTTATTTTACAGCTGCTGAGTTCAGTAAATCATTGGGGCAACTAGAAGAATTGCAGAACCAGATATCATCAGGACTCGAGAGCAACAAGTTTCTTTTAAATGGAGTGCGGGAGAGTTTCACAACCAACTTGAATATTATTAAGAGTAATATAGAATCCCTAAACCAACGCATAGATAATCTGAACAAATTATAAGAATATATGTATGTAGAAATATTAATTTTACTGAAGTTAAATCAAATAGGTAACTGTTGTTACTAATTTCCCCGTTGTCTTTGTATTCAGTTGCAAGTAACTGTTTTTCCATTATTGCAAGGTCACTTAGATGACTATGTCACCTTTTAGACCCTAAATGAGTCCTGAAAGTAGAAAAATGTACAATAGTAAACTCCTCGTATAACATCATTTACATTTACGAATACTTACAGTAAAAACCAATCTGAATTTCATCTAAAACAATTTTGTGCTCTACAAAGTTTCATGAGTAATTCTTAGGAAAAATTTCACGACACCGTATTTTTATCAGAGTTCTTCAAAATTTCACATCATGAAAAAAAGCTCACAAGATGTTTGCTTAATAGACTGAATTCGTACCGAATTTTTGATGAAAGTCAGAATTTCAAAGAAAATAGTAGCTAAGCATCATTTAACTGGACGTATAAACTGCCCAGATCGTAAACGCCAGTCTGTGACTAGGAAGTAGGATCTCACGATGTGCAACGGACACATGGAAGCAAGTTTCTTGGTAATAAAAACTGCTAAGTGTGCGTGCTTATCAGTCGGAGTTTCGAAAATTATTCCTTTTCCTCGGTAAAAATTATAAATTTCGTTTTGAAAACTTTTCCTTTGTCTAGAAAATGCTCAAAAATACGAAATTGGGTCCATCTGCATATACCTAAAGCAGACCCACTTATACCGACCTTTATATACTTGAAAACACATTTAATTATATATTATGCTACAAATGCCTTACATAACAGAAAGAATCTGATAAAAGGTACCAAAATAGCAGTCTGCAACTAGAAATTACTGTTTGTTATAAATTTGGATAAAAACCATTTCATATATCTGTAGGAAATGCATGCATAAAAGAGCAAGTTGTTTGCATAGCTCCAACGAAAAATTATATGAATTTACCTTTGCTTCATTCTCAGATGTAATTTATTTGTATTTGTATTTATTAAGAAAAAGTTCCTAGGGCTAGGCAGCCCTCTAAGGAACAAGATGATACATGCTTAT
>WSXT02014197.1:0-14448 GCA_011762715.2 Neuroterus valhalla
TCCAGACTTGTCAATATATGCTCACTCCTCAATCTTTCCGCACAAAGTATTAGTTTTTTTCAATATAAACTTAAAGTATATTCGTCCCTGACTTTGCCAAATCTTTTTACTTGATTTTTTACGATCCAAAGAATGCCTAATCCTCCATCAAAGCTTCTTTCCACAACTAGCAAAGAAAAGTTCAACTTGCTAGCTTTATGAATACACTTTCTTTCTCATGCAGTTATAATAATGAATTTTACCATTTAAAATTAGTCGATCAGAAATTTATCGAACATTCAAAAATGTTTAATTTCGAGTGGTTCAAATTTAAAATTTCCTAACTACGAATATTCAAATCTGATGCTGATATGTAAATATTATTTAAATATAAAGTTTTCCATTCCAATAATAAAATGTTGAACGATTAAAATTTTTATATAAACAATGTTGGATATTTTAATCTACAGCCATAAAATACTGAAAGCTACAAATAGTTAAATTCATCTAATTTTGTATAAATATGAAATTATTCAATTAGGAGTGTTTTTCCTTCTAATTAGCAGAACCTATTTAATTTGGATAAGATAGGATTTGTGATATAAGTTTCTGGAAAATTTGAAAAAAAGCTCAAAAACATCAATCAACATACATTGGATCACTTCTCCAAGTAATAATATCTATATGAGAAGCTTCATTCTCTATTTATACAATAAATTATTAAAATCGATCAATTTTCTTCCAGTTCTTTTTCATATTTACTCATTTTTGACAATATTTTTTTATTTGAACTAAAAGGAAATTTGGATTATAGTAATTAGGAGTTCAATTTGGAATGGATATAGTTAGCCATTTCCCAAAGGAGAGAAGTTTAGCGGAAAACTCATGAAGATGGAAACCAGGGTAGACGAGAAATAATTAGGCTGAGTGCAAAGTTTCTTCGTTCTTGAAAGCAACATTTAAACCACACTAAGGATTCGCGGCGTATAAATAAATTTATAGCTTCAGTGATTCGACAAAATGCGGAAGCGAAATCCAATGAGAATATATATTTTAACATATTTAATTTTTTATTTTATTTTATTTATTTAATTTAATTTTATTTTAACAGAAGTTACGATTTTTTTCTGCAAATCAAATGAGAATTTGGATCTTATGTATAGCTTTTCATGTTACTATTTCATTTTGACATGATTATTATACAGAAAGCCCATATAAAGATGAAATGGTGAATAATAATTGATGAATAATATTAAATGAATAAATAAATCTCAAATGTATACATGAATGATGTACATCACTGCATCAATATTATACATAACAAATCGCACGCATTATTATTGTTTAGGCATGAAATATGGATTCGCCCCATCGTTATTATTCAAAATCGAGTGCATAAAAATGAAAATCTGTGCCAGAAGATGCATTCCCATTAAGTGAAAAGAGCAGAGAGTTCTACTTTAAGATAAACTTGATTTCATTCTAAACGGGGACTAAAGCTAAAAGTAAAATAAAATCAGAAAGTAGAAAAACATTGGCATTCATGAAAATCAAATTTAACACAGGAGAAATAGGTTGCTGACATAGAAATCGTTATTTCCTGACAATAACATTCATTCTCTAAATACAGGACTTCGAGAATAAAATTCTAACAGTAAAGTAAAAATGCTTTGCGAAGCAATATAAAAACTCCTATATAATAATTGCAATTCGAGAGTTTGTATTAGTTAGAATATAGGCTAAGACCTTTCAAGTAATAATAATATAGCAAATAAGGCAAATAGTACCTTATTTCGAATAATAAAATGATTCATTTTCCAACATTTTACAGTTACAATTGTTTGATTCCTAATATATAGATTTTGAAGTCCGCACCCACGAATCAAATAAATCCCCCAATAAAGTATAAAAGATTCTCTCTTGGATTCCACAAATTCGAAATGTTTGAATATATGTGCTTTCAGATAAAGATTCTATTTTTATTGGTAAGAGTTCAACATTTTTTAATAATCTTCAACTTTATCGTATCGAAGAAAAATTTCAATTTTGATTATGAATTCAGTTGAATTGTAATTGTTTCGAATTACTAAAACTAAATATTCACATTTTTTATTCTACATCACTTTTTTTATCTTCTCTAATTTAGCGATTATTTGATTCACAACAATTCCAAGCTTTTGAAAATATTAAAGTTATTATAAAAATTATAGAATCAGCTTGAAATAGGATTTCATGATTTTTCAGCTCCTTATTCGAGAATAAAAAATAAGCATCCTTATGCCTTAAAAAAACGCTGCCGATTATTTTTTTTCAAACTTTCAAACTGAAATATTTTGATTTTGAACATTTTTTTTCAAAATTATTTTACTAAATCAAAACGCTTTAGATTTTAATCACTTTGAATTTAAAATCACTGGTATTTTAATGCGCTCATCCAGAATTCAATATTCCTCATTCATAAAAAGCTCTAATTAAAAACTTCACTACTTGAAATTATTCAAATTTTGAGTTATGTAACCCTATGCTTAATTCAATAATGTAGCTCATGCTCGTGGATATGAATGGAGCTCATATTTGAGTCAGAATTTTATCATTAATAATTAATTGAATCCGTCAAAGAAAATTAGACGATTCAGAAAGCTGCTTTTTTATACTTTTTACAACTATTTTATTATCTAAATATTAAATAGGTATGGAATGTATATGCAAATTAATTGAAAATGCATTAAATCAGCGTGGCATGAGAGTTTGATATGGATACAACAAATACAATCAATATAACAAATGTACAATGATAAAACGTAAACGGTTTGTTGGAAATTTGTATTCTTTGTTATTACAGTTAAAAGTTTTTCTTGCAAATTCAGATCTTTCTTTAATAGAGCTAAGTATTTTCTACAAAATTCAGCTCGTTCGTATTTAGGCATTTACGCTGGAACTTTTTACCGTTTTTTTACCCATAAAATAGGGACTGACTTATATTCCATTTTAAAGAGCATCTTTTTTCTTCATTGGTCAGTGGACAAGGAGACTCGAAAGGATCCACACGAGTTTATTGTTTTCCTACATATGCGTCTATTTTTCCAATATTTGTCAAAATGCGTGTTTCCAGAATTCTTTTGTCTTATAGTGTCAATATGGAAGAATCTCTAGTCGGCGGAGCTACAAGATTATACGAGGATGAGTGACTTATTATATTATCCCTGAAATTCTATTTATTAAAATTCGTATCCTTCGCGGTTGATCTTGGAAGTTTCCTTGCAAATTCATGCTTTCCTATTACACGTTATTTTTTCAAATTTTGTATGAAGTGTAATCATCTAAAATTTTTTGTGTCAAAATTGATAATCTCGAAATTCGACTAGCACTTATTTGAGCAGTTTATAAGAATTTCTAACAGATTCCTGCAGTCGACTGGTGACCCACTCAGTGTAAAAATAACCAATGATAATTCGTTTACAATGATAAAACGTAAACGAGTTTAGCTCACCCCTCATTTTACAACAACATTAATCTTTCACCAAAAGAAGATAAAAAATTATACATATAGTTTAATTCATTGTACAGAAATTAACTCCAATAACAAGACTACGAGTCTAATAAGCGCTATAAGCCTTTTCTCGTCTACACGCGTGAATTCTTCGGATAATCAAATTAGTTCATGTTCTTTGTGTCTGAGGATCTTGCTATATGAATCATGTGAGAACGCGATGAGATATTACCAAGCTAGAAACTATTCATTCTAATTGTCAGTAAGTATATAGACTTAAAATAACAAGAAAATATCTTTGTCTCCACTATCAGAAACAATAATGAATGAAGCTTCATGATAATAATACTTGAAAATTTATTTTATTACTCAAGATTGTTTTTAACAATACATAATAATGAAAAAAAATGAAGTATACAATTTAGAAAGATAGCTATACAAGAATACCTTCTCAAGAAACGTAATAGGGGCAGAAAGATTTTATCGACTAAGTTCTTAAATAAAGAATTGAGCATTAGGTACAAAGAAGCTCTGAATTTGAAAGACGAAGAAGAAATAAATACTTTATCGGGTAAAGGATTCAGCTGACCTGACTAGTTTCTTACACAGTCGATTCAGTCACAGTGATTCACTACAAGAGCATCTAACTAATCTGCGGACTAAGCCGTTATCCGCAGTAGGATATTTTCTTTTTGCCCTTGTTAGAAACTATTTTTTCTACCGAAGGGTCCGCTGAGAAAGGGAGGAAATCTTTTTACACAATGTGCAACTATTGTGGGGTTGAGAAAACCGAGTTATAAACGAGGAAAAAGGGGGTTAGTAACGCTATGTAGGCAAAGGTATATGCACTTGGTATACACAAAAAATAAGAGCTTCGAATTGAGGAAATCGGTGTAAGTTTAGGTAAATTTGGTATTTGAGGTCTTGTTCGAACCGAAAAACTGACTAAACTTGGATGAGTGTAACAAAAACTAGAGTGTTTTTTTCTGTGTATTTTGTACATACGATATTATTATACTTTCCAGTGTTCACAGTGGAAAAAGAGCTCAAAACTGTTATACGTTGAACATGACGGGGTTTGTATTTAGTTTTTCTCCCTGGATTCAAAAAAAATGACACAGATTTTTATTGCTCATTGCTAAAATTTCCGAATTCAGTCTTAAATTCACAGAAATTTTATTTGCGGCAACATGCCAACAGCACGCGATATTCCCGGACAGTCACCCATCCAAGTACTAATTGCGCCCAACGCTGCTCAACTTCAGTGATCGCAGAAAAATAATTATTACCCAAAATAACACTAAGTTTCTATTTAATAGTTATATTTCTAACCACAAATGGAGTAGTTCAATTCTAAGTTGAATAATAAACCTCAACAACGTAGTTCCACTTTCATTAATTTTTTGACCAAAAGGGATAAATTCTCAATGAAAAATGTGAAGATTGACATTCCAAAAAGAAAGAAATTAATTTCGAATCAAAAAAGTTTGAATTAAATCACAAGAGACGAATTTTCCACGAAGAAGTCATATTTCCACAAAAAAAAATTAACAAAACAGTTGAATTTTCAACAAAAAAGTGTGGCTCTCCTATAGAATTGGAGAAAAAAATTCAACAAAATAATTAAATATGCAGCAGAGCAATAAAGTCTTGAACCACAAAAGATGAATTCTCGACCAAAAATATTTTATCAAACTTGTCAACAAAAAGAATTTCAACACAGGAATATAAATTTCCAACAAAAAACTGAAAGACAAATTTTAGAAAAACAGTCCTACTTTAAATCAAGAAGATTATTATTCTACGAAGGAAAATAAGTCTCCAACAAAATATTAGAATTTTTAACCAGAGGAAAAAAATTTGAATCAAAAAAATGAACGTTAGAGCTATGCAGTACTGAATACGCCCAATCAAATAATTCATCGATCGAAAAAAAGTTTTCTTGTTCCAAGGTAAAATATTTTCCAAATGAAAGAATCATTCTTGATTCAAGAAAAATTTCTTTTATTCGAAAAATTATTCGATTGGACGTATTCAGTACTAAATTTCTTTATTTCGAGTAATCTTCTTTTTCCGTTTTCACAGCAAAAAACTGCTAGACTCTAAAAAATTTCATGTTTCTGAATTTCCATATGAACGTTTATAAATATAACTTCACGCTAAAATAATAAAAATTAGATAGTTCTGAGCCATGTATAGAAACACTTCTACTTCAAAAGATGTTAGGCTTAGTATGAATGGGTTTGAATGGGTTTTATTTAGGAAATGAATTAAAATATCATACAGTTATCATTGTTACAAACAATGAGAGTTCAAATTTTGATAAATACTACCAAAATTGATTATTAGAGGATCCTTGAAAGAATGAAATGAGTCTTTGATCATTAGGATTTAATAAGAATTCTAATTTATCCCAAAAGAGGAAACAAAAACTTGAACTCTAAAAAACTACTGTTAAGTGAAAAATTTCAACTCAAAATATTTTTTCCTGAATAACGTTTGGGAATCTCCGTCATAATGTGCCGGAATTAATATACATCCTTGAAAATAGATCAACCCTGCTTGAATCCAGACAAATCTTACTTAATTCAATCCAAACTAATGAAAAGTTGTAACATTTTTTTTACGGCGTTGAATTTTATTATTTGTACACAGGGAAATATTTTATCTCCAGAAATAGGCTCTCTTGTTGTAAGATAACTGGTTCTTGTTTCAGGACTAAAGCGAACAAAGAAAACAACTCTTTCCTGTGTAGGGACGTAGGTAGTAGATGTCTCTGTATAAGTATACAGCGGCGAAAAAGGCTTGTCATTGTTACACCTTAATTTAAGCCTGTTAGATTCAAGTCTTTGTTTGTCAATAAAGAAGACCGCATGCCTACACTTTTTTATTTATGTGGTCAGAGGAGAAGAGATTAATGAAACAGGAAGTTATTTCAATGAAATATCACCTTATCTTTTATGTATATATCCATTTATTCATCGATTATTTATCACTTGTAGTAAAAGTGGGGTATTCCATCAGGCACGAGATCGATGCATCTTTCATTCATATCACGATACAACAAAGCACGCGGTCGTCGACGTTGACGATGAAAATTACCCAGGTTTGCAGTCAAGGCTTGGGCTCGACTTTATTGTCGATTCACGTCAAATCTGGTCAAGTGTCAGGTTATTGAACCCGTTATTCATCAAGCATCATACTCCTAAAAAATAGTTTATAACAAACTTCATGCAGTTTTCTATGATCCAAGAACATGATATCGTTTTAAAATTTCTGAACAATCTTTAATACAGAGTTACCTCAGGATAAGCAAAGGTGAATAATACCATTATAGTTTCATATTAACTTCAGAAAATTAACGTGTATGGAAATAAGATTTTTGGAATGGAATAAATTTTGATGCTGAAGATAACCCTTAAATAGTCGGTGCTGTTTTATACATTAGGGTGGTCCAAAAATGCATAAGAAATTTTTTTTTCGAATTTTTATGCAGAACGTCCGGAAATTTGGTCAAATGCACAGAAAAATAAACGCATTTTTTTTAGAGGTGGCGCAAGCCTCAGGAAGTTTAACACGTATTCCCCATAAGAAAAACATACGTTTTTGTCAATTTTATTCAGGATTCTCAATATTAGGTGAATCGAGTTCAAAATTTACCATTTCTCTTCACCATTAGTCACAGAATGCGAATAAAATATAACTTTTCAAATATCAACCCATAAGTCTGTTTTAGAGGGTCCCAAAAAACCCCTATAAGTGAAAAATTTGTTTTTTTTCGAGTTTATGGCGCTAATTATGATTTTTTGCAATTTTTTTAGAGCAGATTGAATTAAATACATGAAATACTACTTTATACTGATAATTAGATGTTTATTTAAATTGTTTAAACAATTTATTATTGTTTTTAGCAACTTTCTCTTCGAAAAGGGTTAGAAAGTCAAGGTTTCTTCCGTATTTTCCTACTTGTTTTCAACGTTTTAGTCGGAGCGAGGTAATAATTCAATAAAGTTAAGAAAAATATTTGTTCAAACAAATTGTTAATGTTTATAGCTATCTTCTTCTAAATTAATACAACATAGTTGCGGTTTTTCCTGAAATTTTCAACTTTCTATCACTTTTCAGTCAGATTAAATTAATAATTATCTCATGCTAAAAAAATTATTGTTTAAAAAAAGTATTATTGTTTATGGCTATCTTCTATTACATTAGTGCTAAAAAGTTGCGGTTTTTTTCTGAAATGTTTAACATTGCTTTAGCAATTTAGTTGTGAACAAATAATAAATAAACATTAGAGAGAATCATATTTTGAATAGTAAATAGTATTGCTTAGAGTAAATTATTTTTGTTTTTTCCCAATGTTCAAAAAGAATTAATTGAAACAAAGAAGCTGATTTCATTCAGTGTTTGAATTTAGAATTTTCTACTAAAATTATGGATCTTCAACGCAAAAATTGAATTTTTAAGGAAGTAGTTCAACTTTCAACCAAAGAGTTGAATTTTCGATCTAAAAATTCTTAATCAAAAATATAACGCATTAATTATTACCTCACTTAATTAAAATTGGACAAAAAGCTTCAGAGTTTAGAAAAAACCGCAACTTTTTAGCACTCATCTAACAGAAGATAGCCATAAACGATATTAATTTGTTTGAACAATTATTTTTGGTAAATTAAATTAAATATTAACTCAATTCAAGTGAAAAGTGGGCAAAAAGTTTAAACTTTCAGAAAAAACCGCAACTATGTAGTATTATTCTATAAGAAGATAGCTATAAATATTTGAAATTTGTTTAAACAATTATTTTTGCTAAATTAAATAAATTAATTAATTACTTCCAGTAAAAAGTGGACAAAAAATTGAAAATTTCAGAAAAAACTTCAACTTTGTAACATTATTCTAAGAGAATATTGTTATAATTAATATGAAATTGTTTGAAGAATAATTTTTGTTTACTTCAAATGATTATTACCTCGGTTTAACTGGAACGTTGAAAATAAGTTGAAAAATTCTGAACATACCTTGACTTTCTAACCCTTTTCTATGGGAAAGTCGCTAAAAAGAATAATAAAATGTATAAAAACATTTAAATAAACATCTAATTATCAGTTTAAAGTAGTATTTGATGCATTGGAAACCATCTGCGTTAAAAAACCGCAAAAAAATCATAATTATCGCCAAAAACTCGAAAAACCCATTTTTCACTTATGGGGGTTTTTCGGGACCCTATAAAACAGACTTATGGGGCTGATATTTGAAAAGTAATATTTCATTCACATTCTGTGACTCATTGTGAAGAGAAATGGTGAACTCCGAACCCGATTCACCTAATATTGAGAATTTTGAATAAAATTTACAAAAACGTATTTTTTTTCTTATGGGAAATACGTGTTAAACTTCATGGGGCTTGCGCTACCTTTAAATGTTATTTTTTTCAAGAAAATACGTTAATTTTTTTGAGGATTCGAACAAATTTCCGGGCGTTCTGCATGAAAATGTGAAAAAAAAAAATGTTTGGACCACCCTATTATACATACTGTTAATAAATTGTGTTCCTAGTACATTGTTTCAACATGCATGTATCCTTATAGTGCTTATTACGAAATGAGTCATAAAGAAGGTAAAAAAGAGTAGAATACATAGCATCACGTGTTCATACAAAAATTGAGGGAGGGGGGGGGGCGTCTCAGGTGGTTGACCATGTTATGGAACTTTTCCCCATATCGTAGCAAAATTATGCAAAATTATTCAATTCTCTCCGATACATTGTGTTACAAATAAAAGCATGCCACTCGAGTTGGGAAATTTCGCAAAGCAATGAAAACTTTTTTGGTCATCATTGAAAAAAATGTCTTTTTTCAAGGAGAGATCGTTCATATTTATTTGCGTACAATTCGAGATACAGTTATGAGAGTCAATGACCTGTTTTTCTCTTCGACTTCCATCAAAGCACGAACTTGTCGTGGGCGTTAAGCAATAAAACGAAGCGCTTGCCTACACGCGAACAAATGTCGCATGTAGCTTTGAAAGTTTGAACGTATGTCGGCCTGAATTGGCGCAATGACCATTACTATATAGGCATTAATGCGAGGAGAGATATGCGACCAGGAAAAATTTACGACATTTCGATCATGTATTTTTGTTTTGTCTGAGATATAATATTGAGCATCCAGAACTCTATAAGGTTGATCGATTTCTTGAAACACTTTTACAGAAATCTTGATATAATGCACATTTTTTATGTTGTTTAATATCAATAATGTTCCATTTTCGTCCAGTTCTTTAAACTTCAACCACGATTTTCATGTTAATTTAGATCAATTTGGCATTAAATTTGGGAGAAATTTGCGAGAACTGATTTTCGAAAAGGGTTCATGTTTTTTTTTCAATTTAACTGTCAACACAAATACACTTGTCAAAAAATGTATAGCCTCCCATTTTTCTGAAACCATTTTGTTAAAAAAAATTGAAGATCATTGGAGCCACTTTCTGAGAATGTTCATCTATGAATTATTCCGGCCTCGTGAAGCTCTACAGGAAATAATGTGATTTCTGACAAATCTTCACCAAATTTTTGTTCGAAAAAGCTATGAAAATATATTTATTCGTGCACTTACCTATAAAAGGGAAAATAATATAAGCTCTCTATTGATACAAGAAAGTAACTTCACTTATTTACAAAACATGACAGTACAAAACTAGATAACCAACAAAATCGGAATTTTTCAGGAGAAGGAAAATAACATTCCGTATAATCGAAATCACGAAACAAAAATGGAATGAATGTCCACTCTCAAGAAAAATTGCTCCTGAATTGAGGCCAAAAAAGTATAATTACAAGAAATATCCAGTTCTGAGAAATAGTATGTGAGAGTTACCAATCTTAAAATGACAGAAATCTAGAATTCAAAAAGGCTCGACTGCGAACCGCGATAAAAAGTGCAAGTTGCAGTCAAAAGAAAAAAAAGAAAATTACTCCCAGAATGTTGAGTTTTTGAACTGGATGAAAATAAATTTTATTGAGAAAAGTCAAGCATTTCCCAGTAAATAATTCAAGAATTTCGAGTTTCAAATTTCACGTGTTCCAAAAATCGTCTTTGAACAGTGATAGAATATCTATTCTTCTGTTCAAGGAAAAATATAAACCTGCTTATAACATATACATTGAGACACAAAAAGAAGAAAGATAAGCTTTATAAAAGTTGTTTTTTTTTTCAGAAAATTACAACTTCAGATTTTTTTTAGGATTAGATTGGCACTTCGGTGCTCGAATAAATTGAAAATAGTTTCATTTGGAAGGCTTTTTCTTCAACACTGAATTATTTTCTTATACATGTGTACTTGAAAAAAAAACAAGAAGTTGGAAGAAAAGTGCAAGAGTCATTCATCTAGTTCTGAATTCCTTATCATTCATATACTCTTGTTTTATTTTTCCAGCACAACATGCAGTATATTCTTGAAGATTTTTTTATGCAAAAACCCTATTTTAGGTCAAAATAATGGTTATCCAGTTTGGTACTGCAACCGTTTAATTAAAACCAAGAATTATATTTTTATTTGCGACAGCTTCTCACTTGTATTACAAGGATATTCTGATTTATCTAGTTTATGAACCTTTTATCAAGTAAAAAAACATTGATTCAAACTTTAGACAATAGCGATGGATAAACTTTCAAAACTATCTTAATGATGCAACAATTTAGATCGCTCACGCATAGAAACTGTTTTTTTTTCAACATCAGTTTCGCACATCTTCAGTATGTCAATTCTCACTCTTCAAAAGAGGTAAAAAATGCCTTTATTCATCATATTTGTTTAAATAATTGATTATTCTCACCGGAAAAAGACTTAGGATTAAGAATTATTCTTCAAACGTTATTTCCAGTAAACTTCATAAGGGAGCGCACATAAAGCACGAGGATAGTTCTATTATTTGAATAATGAAAAAAATATAATTTCTGTGAAGTTAAAAATGACACAATAATAAAAAGAAACAAAAAAACTGTATATGGGATTTACTGACGCTCCCTGGTAAAACGAAATACCATCAATAGGTGCGAAGTTAAATTGTGTAATATATCAACAATTTATTGGTTATCCTTAATAAGTCGTAAAAAAGTTTCCGTTTTACATATATTGCTCCCAAATTTCAATGGAATAAAATATTCGAGTCTCAGTACTCCTCACTAAAGTATCTTAGTTCGTTAATATGATCATGATAAATAAACAGTTTCGTGAATCTTACCAAATTAGGTGAGCTTCCTGAAATAGTGTCTTTGAACATTTTTAATAATTAAAAGGGTCTCAACAAAATGGAAGGTTGTAAACAAATTGTTCGTGGAATGGTTTTGGTTAAAGAGGCAAAACATTTTAATTTTACAAAATTTAACGCTCGAAGTTCAGTACCATTTTTTCAAGAACAATATTTTATCTAAATTTACGAGAAATAAAAGTTTATCCTCTGAAAATGAAGCAGGCAATATTAATATAATAATAATAATATTCATAATAAAGTGACTGAACAACTCAATTTGAGTCATTTTTACTCAAAAATACTGCGTCTCAAATAATGATCAATATGACACAAAATGAGACCAGCATTTTTATGTCTGCATTAAATATTCTAATAGAAAAATTAAAGACTTTAGATGTTAAATTGCCTGTGAATCCATACAATCAATTTATAAAATATATCTTAAGAAAATAAATAACAATAAAGAATCTTAAGTTTCGAAACTTTCCGAATTGGAAAACTTCTTTCCAACTGTATATGTATAATCATTTTAGGTTTTCTAGCTCTTTTTTTAATCGAATTATACTTTACAGTTACTGCTTACAAATAAAATTGGATAATAAACTTAAAGTATACGATTGAAGTTTTACCACCCATCAAAAAGATCATAAAACTGTGTTTTATGATTTCATTTTTATTTTACATTTCATCTTCGAATCTCGTTCGTTGAGATTGAAATTTCGTGATGATCGTGAGGCAAGGGGTTATTTTTTATTTTTACAAGTATTCCTGAATACAAAAGTAAGAAACTTTATCAAGGACACAAATCAGATTGGAGAACCTTCCCTATTCATCCTTCAACTAATGATCAATTCGAATTACTGCCAATTATAATAATCTCATAATTTATTTATTTGGGCCTAATTGAACTTCATTAATAAATTCAGTCTAAAAACCGAAACTTGCATTATGGCGATTTTAATATTTCCTTATTTGAAGATTTCGCTTGCTTCAACACAGAAAAAAGTCTGTTTCCAGTACAGTTTTTATCCACCTCAAATGAAGCATTTTTTCGGGTTAAACAAGACCCTATTCCTTGAACAAAATTTTTTTTTCTCCGTGGATAAAGCTTTGAATTTTTTCTCCTTTGAAGTTCCAGAAATAATTTATCTTCATTAGTTTTCTATTAAACTTCACGTAATAAAGAAATGAGAAATGAGTTTAACTGTATTTTCAATCTGAAGAGTTGAATATAAAATTAATCTCTTTTTCCATATGGTCCAGTCCCGTTGGACGAGTACTGCTACTGAGATAATAAGGTCAGAGCAATTTACAACAGCGACCTTGTCTTCTCGTTTTCATTACCACACTGGAATAGAGTTTTGATATTTTATTTGAAAAATTTTTATCACACATTTATTTTTCAATTTATGATAAAATTTCCTCTAAGATTCAACTTCTTTGGGAAAAGGTAAAAAAATTACATCGAAAGGGAGCTGGAATAAAAAGAAGTTTATCTTTATATGACAGCAAGATTAACGCATTTACGTAATAAAAGTTCATTGGAAAGTTATAACTTTCAATGTTTATACTTTCCTTGGGAAAGAATTACAAAGAGGATATAATTACTTCCCATATCATTTTTTCAAATGCAATGATTTTTTCAAGTACAACATACTTTTAATTATTAATGATAGGTAATAGAATTCATCTTGCATGCATATATTATTGCATAAAATGAACATAAGCTTAAAAATGTTCATATTTTTTCCAAAGGTTTTATCATTTATTTTTATCAATTTTTTAATCTAAATTCATGTTTAGAAAATCATTATTTCCATCAGTCAACTTGAAAAAACCCCTCTGTGCTCACTACAGTGCAATAAACGGAAATCTATTTTTGATATATTTTTTCTCCCACGCACGTGTCAGCCTTTACGTGAATTTATATCGTTTCCGCAATATTTTACGAAGAACTGGTGACTAAACTCTTTAGCGTAAGAACGGTTTCTTTTGCGTTTCTTGCCCCTTGAGCGTGAACGAACATTTATAAAATGTGTGTACACACTACTTTTTAGCTATATTACCAGGAAGCAAGGATTTATGTTGATTTCAGTTAGCATTAAAAATTGTGAAACACTTTGGAATTTAAATAATCTTGAATCAACAAAGAGCATTGAACCAAAGTTTGGTATGTCCCATTGTAAGATTCATATTCAGAAAAAAATGTATTTCAGGTTCAACAAAAATTATGGTTGAAACATAATTTTATTCACAGCGAAATTTAAGATCCAACAACTGAGGTTTATTTGAATGAATAATGCTGTATAATATATGTTTGTACATTAGGGTGGTCCAAAAATGCATTAGAGTTTTTTTTCGAATTTTAATGCAAACCCCCCGAAAATTTGTTCGAATCCACAAAAAAAAAAACGAATTTTTTTTCTCATAGCACGCTTCGCGCGCGGCTCGCTTTGCTCGCAAGTTTGAGCGCGCCTAGGGCGCGCGTCATTCGAATCTCGCGCTATGTGCTCGGTTTGTTTTTTACCTCGCGCTTCGCGCTCGGCTTCATGCGTGCTGGGTTCAGTTCACAATGCATGTAATGCATACACAGAGTTGCAAATTTTGCAAAACTGCTGAAATCTCTACTTCTATGAAGATTATTGATTTTTTAAATATTTTTGATACAATTTTTTAAATATTTAGTTTACTTAAGGCTCTACTGGCCTTAAGGAACACATTCTCA
>WSXT02014208.1:0-14447 GCA_011762715.2 Neuroterus valhalla
TTTACCAGCTTGACCCGTCATTACCGGTATTTTTAGTAAAACTGGTAAATTTACCCGTCAGACGGGTAAGGTCCCATCTCTAGTCCTCACATATACCACGTGAAATGATAGTCTGCTTTGCATGCATGCATGCAGGCTACCTGCATGTATAGAGTTGTGGTAAAAAATTACAAGATGCACATAACGCTCATTGCAATGTCTATACAGACTATGGCGTACGATCGACAAAGCTGTAAAAAATTTCCGTGCCCCAATTGTCGGGGACTTTAACCCCCAACTAGGTTGGAAAGATATTTAGCTGATTTGGAGGTAGGGCTGTTCCTAGTGGAGACCATTATTCTGAGAGGGTTTCCAGGTTTATGGATTTTTGGAAGTCCATATATCTAGGAATGACAGTAGCTTTGAGTTCTTTAGCCTTCTGTGAAGAGATATTTTTCCGAGGTAGCAATGTATTCAAAATTCACTTACTTGTCTGATAAGCTATGTATTATGATTTTTTCATAGCAACTGTGGTATTTCCTTTGTCGGCTTTTAGAAAAATTGAATCTGGGTTTTCTTCGATAATTTTTATAGCTGGGTCAGAATCTAGTTTATCTTTAAATTTTTGTTTATTTAGGAGCCGAGAATTAAAGTTTAGAATCGTTTGAGAGCAATGTACTCCAAGTTCATTCTGTTTATCTAAAGGTAGGTTCCAGATAAACAATGATGTCATGTGAAGGAAACTGTTTTTTGTTAAAAGAATTGTATGCAAAACCTGGTCCCAAAGAGACAATTTGAATCACTTTTTTTGGTATAAAAAAATCAGTTAGGTTTTTAAACCAGGAGCTAGAAGTCTCACAATTTACTTTTTGTCGAGAGATTTTTTAAATTTCGAAATGGTTAAATTTATTAATATTAAGTCCAATAATATTTTTATATAAGAATTTGAGGAAAATTCTCTGGTTCTTAAAATTAGCTAATCTGGATAATAGACGAGACAAATTACGTAATAAGAAAAATATTTGAAGACCAAAGTGGAATCTAATCCACTGGTTGACTTTTGAAACACTACACGGAAAACTCCATATTGCTATGGTAGCAATATCAGAGTGGTCGCAAGGTTACTTCGTCGTTGTCTACACGATATAAAGAGTATCGTGGTCGGAAGTTCACACGTGGGTCTCTCAGAGCGACACAATTCGCTACGATAGCGATACCCTGAATATGGTTCCGAAAATTAACCAACGCAGGTAGCCATAGCAGCGCCATCGTGACGCTGTCGCAGCTCTACCGTATACGTGTCAGAGCGATACACTTTTTGTGCTGTCACAGCAATATGGAGTTTTCCGTGTAGTTTCAATGAAAATTAGTTTTCTTTTTCCAATTAAGTTTTGGTTTTTTACCAGGTTTGAAAAGCGTCTATATCGAGTCCAAAACGTCGCTAAATTTTATCGGAATCAAATTTCTCGTCTTTCATTTCTCGGACCTTTAACACCAAAGACTACAAATTACAACTTGATTATGTGTTTAGAAGCAGTTCGAAGTTGTATGAGGCTTCGTTCACATTGAAAAGGCAACCTCATAGGCAGATAACGCTCAGGATCTGTGTAGTTTAGAAGAAGTTTGTCGTATATCAAACTGAAGTTGCTTTTTTCCAATCTAACTCAAAATATTTCATGAGTTGGCCTAGCCAGTTGTATCTATGATTCTAAGCACAAGCAGTCTTAGCTAAATTTTGCATACATAACTTGGGATAACGCGAGTCTTCCATTTCAAAGACCTGAGCTGCCCACTTCAGAGCCATTGTTATTATATGATGGGAAACGCAAGTTAATCCTAGTTCCAATCTAACTACGAAGTCACGTGTGTTTTTGGATAGGCAAAACAAATTGTTGAAGAAACGTATTTGTGCTTTCTCAAAGACCTCCAGGTGGTTGAGACCATAAATATGGGACATTAACATTTTCTGAAACATTTTTCTTTTTCCATTGAAAATTTAACTTTTTGAATGAAAGTTGAACGTTTCTATGAAGATTTCTTTCTTTCATTAAGAATTCAAATTTTGGTGGAAATACTTTTTTTTTTGTTAAAAATCTAACAGCTTTTTTGAAAATTAGTCTTTTTTCGTATCTAGTTATACTACAACTAGATTAACAATAATAATATGAATATTAATATTATTATTATACCATTGCTACCATAGTTATTCATGATTTGCACAATTTATTCACTTTAATATATTGTGTTTTTTGAGGGATGTTAAACTACAGTTGTAATGAGGATATCGGAGATTACAAAAATATATATCTTTAGTAGTTATTTTTACGAGTAAAATAAAATCCATTCACATGAAATCTTGTTGAATATTTTCCTTACTGTTACGTTAATATTAACCATCACCGTCTACTTTCAGTTCCAGAATTTATCTGCGTATTTCTTCAATTTATTCAATTTAATCCAAATCCTTCCCGTGAAATTATTGTTTGCAAAAAATTACATTTTAATTTTAAAGGAACCAGCACTTCTGTATTCTCGTATAAGTGATATTCTAAATTTGAATCCATTATATAAAAATAAAATTTGTGAAGTGTCTGATGAGTTCCTTCCCTTATGTTCAAAGATTTTTTGGAACAATCAGATTAGCTGGAGGAACGGAAGATCATCCTTCTCTTCAAATTTTACTTAAACTTTATTTCTTTCTTCACAAGTTTTTTCTCTAATAACAAACACAAGGCTCAGAATCCGAAGCTTTTTTCCATTTTTGAGATATTCTCAGCTTTATATGATAACATGAAATGTATTTTTTCGAGAGCATCAAGAAATTCTCACTGCGTATTTACTGCAAACATCTTACGTAATTTAATGTTCTATTTTCCTATTTTAAAATATTTGATTGATGGAGATTGTGTATTTTACGTCCGAGAATAAGTTCGGGAACATTTGCCGAATTTACTTTTTACAAAAACTCATTAATTTGAAATTTTATAAAATTTGCTAGTAAGTATAATGCACTCTTAAAGCGTGCCACAAACAGCGCCGCTTCGGTGCGGAAATTTCGCACACAGAAACTATAATCACTAAGGAAACGCCAATTTTTTTAGTTGGATAGGGCTGACCGGCACAAGTAGCAAGCGCAACCTCACGTATGGGGACCGCGATATAACAAGCTAAGCGTAGAGGGCAGTACTGAGTTTGGAGACATGACTTTTGCGCAGGCGTCGAGACAACCGCGCGCAATTGTTTTGGTTACGAAATGTACGATGTAAAAAGAATGTGAAATGGTATGAAATAACGGAAATAACCTGGTGATATAATTATTCAAGAAAATAGAAGAATGGATTACAGTGTTAAGTATAATGTGAGAAACAAAAGGAAATGCCAATGTTTTAGTTTAAAGCTGCAGTTAATGATTAGGTTTTTGTTACAAGAAACTGTGTCTGCGGTAAGTAACATAGTGTTTTGAGATTAGATGAATATGCCGGTGACGAGTGTGATAGATCTATCTTTTTCTCTAGGTTAATCGCTTATGCTAAACAAAACCAATATGAAATTACAATGCTTATTTTTAATATGCCATGGTAAATGGTATACAAAAAGCACAAACTGTGTGACAAAGATGGTAAAACTGAGAACTGGCTTTTCTCTTAATATTTATTTTATTTAATCAAAAAGATTTACCTGAATGAAAACCTTTGGTGTAATAATCCTCCGTGGTAAAGTGTGTCGAGCACAACCGCATCGCTGAACTCGGACGAAAACTTTTCCGTTTAATGGCTACTATCCACTTCTTCCTTAGATTTTGATCATTCGAAAAGTGATGTTCGCCTTTATTCTTACACCCAAATTTCACACACATACCTGGCATTTCGAAATTAATGCTTCAAACTTGATTCAAAATAAACTTCAACACTGTGCAATATATGTGTATAGCAGACGACGCCACCGTTTGTCATGTCTTCACGCTCCCTAGCGATCCTAGCGGCTGCAAGTGTCAGTTGCCGTCCCCATGGACGCTGCAACGCCACCGTGCTGTCAGAGCTCTACCGCATAGGTGTCAGAGCGATATACTTGTTGTGCTTGCCGTAGAGATAAGTGTACTGCTACTAGTGCTACTCAGGCGTGGATTTACCTAAGGGGCAACATGGGCACTGCCCCGGGGCGGCAAATTTTGGATCGAAAAGAAGAAAGAAAAAAAGTGGAAAAAATTTTGATGGAAATGCGGTCTCTGAGAAATAAAATCTTTTCTCAAAGATTGAATTCAGACAATAAATATATCATAGTGATGAAATAATAAATAAATTGCTTCGCTTTTATGATAAGTTCGAAAAAAGGCGGCATTTCCAATGCCCAGGGGCGGCAAATTCCCGATTCCGCTTCTCCTGCTACTAAAGCGGTACCGTATCGCTACGAGGGCTATTTTGGAGATTCTCTCTGTGTTAGGCCCTTTGCTGTCTGATATCGTTCTAATAGTGACACATATACTTCACATGAGATTATGAAAAACAATTGAGTCTGTAGCGCTGTCAGAACAATATGGAGTTTTTCGTGCAATCATATCTCATACTGTACACTGCAACCTCAATCTCATCTCGGTTTCGGGCTTGGGTATAAACGGCCTTGGGACGAGATTAAGTGAGCTGAAACGTAAATAGTAAGGGCCGAATACACGTGAATAACTGACGCCAACTGAAGCGCAGTTGCGACAATCTATGCTAGGGTCCGTTTGCTCAGATCTGAAACTGAAGCCACTAACTAACACACAGCGCGCGTGTGTTAGTGAGTGGCTTCAGTTTCCGATCTGAGCACACTGGCTAGGGTACTGCTGCACAATTTCAATGCACGGCAGTTGCAGAGAATAGAGCGAGGAGAGCGCCCCTCTCCAAACCCCCCGCACCGTCTCGTCAACGTGCTCATTTCGAAGAAGACACGAGTTCGGGTGGAATGAGATTGAGGTAGCAGTGTATTAGAAAATCTAGAATCAAGAACTTCGTCTCTTCCAACTTTCAAGCCATTGTTTTACAAATGCTTTGTGGATGAGATGTTCACTATCATTCCCACACTTTACCTACCTTGGTTTGTCAGTAATTGTACAAAGAGGATGGACTTATTCTTACTAATTGGTATAAAAACCACCTCCTTGAACGAAAAAGTGGACCAATCAAAAATTCAATTCACAGAGACTCAAAACTTAGTGATTTTTATTCTAGAAAAAATGATAGTAACCAAATTAAAGAAACTTTAATGCTCAACGGTTGTTCATTGTCACGTGTAAATTGAATGTACATTGAATGTACATGTAAATGTACATTGAATTCATACGTTTTAACGAAGAACTTATGTCAAACAAATTCGCCACTGGTAAAGAGCATAATTAAGGAAAGTACACATGAAATCTATTATTAATAATAAAAAGTTAAAAATGGTTCGAAACACGGAACAAAAATTATAAGAGTTTAACTCTTCTCTACATACAAGGTTTGTCAGTAGATATAAGAAGTTCATTTAAAAAAATGTACATCAATGTATATTTCAACAATATTAAGAAAATGGGAAATTCATACATCAATGAAAAAAGATCCAGAGTCAACAGAAAATTCATCAGGTGTTGTTTACCTCATAAAACGTGAAGCTTGTTCAGAGATTTACATAAGTGAAACTTGCAGCAGACTACAAACGCAAATAGCTGGACACAAAAGAGATTGTAGAGCCGGAAATGAATATATAGGCCTATCCCAACATGCGTTGTTATTTGACCATCATTTTTGTTTCTATTTTAAAAACCTCAGGATTTCAGCTCGGGCGCTCGCTGTGATTTTAGCTGCATTCTAGCTGTAATCAAAATAAGTTCTGTTGATATCATATTAACCTTCTCTGTGCTATTGTGTTTTCAAAAAAGACGTCCTAGCGATCGTCATAAGTTTGTCTGTCCGTGAAGTTTTTGTCTTTCTAACAATGAATTTTAACAATAGAATGTCAGTGGGAGTTTTTAGTGATGATAGAAACGTGGCTTGATGAAAAAGTATGGGAAAGAGAAAGGGGGAGGTGACCAAGAGGTTACAGTTGGCAGATTCAAAATAAAAAAAGGAGTATAAAATGCAGAGCAATGGGAGGAATGGTGATAGAAATAAGGAAAGGATATCTAGCAGGGAAGGATTGAAGAGTGATGAAGGAGTGAATTGGAGCATTATTGGTAGAAGAGATAAGAATGAAAGGAGAGAGAGATGGGAGATAGTTGGATTGTATGTGATCAGGGATATGCGGAGGATATCAAAAGAAATGACAGAAATGATGGAAGAAAGTGAAATGAGGATTAGGCTTGTAATAGGAGGAGATTTCAATCCAAGAACAGGAGATGGAAGAAGGGAATTGGGAGGAGAGCGAATGAGAAAATCCAAATACAAGATGCTGAATGGGGAAGGGAAGAAATTGCTGGAGTGCTTGGATAAAATGGGATGGTTTTACATGAACGGAAATATAGAGGAGGATGAGGAAGGTGATTGGAAGGTGAAAGAAGGAACATTCATTGACTATGTGATAGTAGACGACGAGGTAACAGAAGAGGTCGAGGAACTAGAGGTAGAAGAATATATAGATTCTGATCACTTTTCATAATACTGACGTTAGAGGGGGATCAGAGTATCAATGACACAGGTGAGAAGGAAGTAAAGGTAAACAGAACAGGAAGAGGGGAGTGGTCAAAAGAAGGAAAACAGCAATTAAAAAAGGAACTAAAGCATGCAAAAATGGGAGAGGAAAATGCTAATGAAATAATAATAATAAAATTAAAAAGAGTGTTAGAGGAAACAAACGAGAAAGAAGTTAGTAGGGGAGAGAACAGAAATGGATGGAATGAGGAATGTAAAATGAAAAAGAAGGAAGTGACAAAGGAACTAAGGAGATGGAGGAAAGGAAAAAGAAGTGGAGATGAATATAGATGAAAAGAGAAGAAATAGGCTGAGCTGTGTGATAACAAAAAAGAGGAAGAAAATAGGAGGTTTAAAAAAGAGGCGGAGGAGGCTAGAACAGAAGAAGAGGTTTGGAAAGTAGTACTTAAATAAAGAGAAAAAAAGGACGAGAAGGGTTAACCAGGATATTGAGATGCTGGAATGGAAAAATTACTCCAAGGAGCTGCTAGGAGGGGTAGAAAATACAGTAAGGAAGAGTGGAAGAGAGGGAAGGGAAAGAGGCGAGGAAGGGGGCATAACAAGAGAAGAAATAATCAATGATTAAGGCATAATACAAAAGGGGAGAGCTCCAGGTCTGGATGAAATTCCAAATGAAGTATGGAAATATGGAGAAATAAAACTAAAGGAATGGGCATGGATAATGCGCAATAAAGTATGGAGAGGAGAGGGTTGGCCCGAGATATGGAACGGAGGGGTAGTAAACGCTAATACCAACCTTGTTATATGTTATATGTTATATGTAATGGTATTATCGGAGAGAAGGAAGAAAGAAGTTGAGGAAAAAGAGATAGTGACATCAAATCATACGAGGTTCAGCGAAGATATGGAGGTGATGGAGAACATATACGTTGTAGAGTATATAATATGGAGAAGGAAGGAATTATAGCTATGTTCGTAGATCTAGAAACGGCGTTCGATTTTTCGGACCGGAAAGAGATAGAAAAGGTTATGATAAATAGGTATGAGGGAAGGTCTAATGAAGAGAGTTTCAGAAATATTTCGTGAGACAAAAAGCAGGGTGCAAGTAGACGATCTCAGACTTGGAAGAAGCAATGTGCAGAAAAGGTTGGGAAGGTTTTAAGGTGGCAATAGAAAAGACATAAACACTGGCATTCGCAGATGACATAGTAATGATGGCAGAAATGAAGAGAGGATGGCGGGTCTAATAACAAGGTTGGAGAAACACTCGGATGAGAAGAAATTGACATTGAATGTAGGAAGGACAAAGATAATGAGGTTTGGAAAAGAAAGGGGGAGAAGAAAAGTTTGGGCAAGGAGATGGCAGGGTATGAAGCTAGAAGGAGTAAAAGAGTTAAAATATTTGGAATACACTTTGCAAGCGAATTGAGATCATGAGGCACATAGAAGAGAAAGAATAAAAAAATCGCCAGGGGTTATGGAGTAGGTAGGGGGAAGAAGAAAAAGAACATTCCAGAAAGATTGGGGAAGAAGAATGTGTTTGTTTGATACCGTGGTATGGGCGGTTTGAGCACATGGAGCAGAAAGGTGCGGATAAAGGAAAGGGAAGAGATAGAAAGATTACAGGAGCGATATGTGACATGGACTCTAGGAGAGGATGGGAGGACAATTGGATATATGATTGGTCAGTTTACTGCATCCTCCATTTCTTAAGCTGGGGAAGGGGATTCAAGATGTGATAAATATTCTGCCGTCACCCATCACTGCTCTTTGACTGATCACTTTTCAATGATTGGTCACTATTCTGTGGCTCCCTTTCAACACTATCTTGGCGAGGGGGTCCGAGTTGAGACCAATTACTCTTTTGTGATCAATAATTCTTCTTTCATTCGTCACTATATTTGCCAACCTTCCTCCCTCCAACTGAGAAAGGGGGTGTAAATTGTGACCAATTACTTTTCTGTGAGGTATCACTCTTATGTGACCTGTCACTCTTCTATGACTAATCACTCTTTCATGATTGGTCACTGTACTGTGACTCCTCCCTCCTTGAACAAGAGAAGAGTGTTCACGTTGTGACCAACCACTCTTTTGTGAACAATCACTCATTTTTCATTGGTCGAAATATTGTAGCCCTCCCTTCCCCCTTATCTTACATTAGGTATGAAGGCTTTGACTAATCACAATATTGTAACATATCACTGTCGTGATATGTTACAAGAGTTCTGCTCTCATCGGTTACTTTACTCTGCGCCAATCCCCTCTCGTGAACTGACCACTCACTCTCTAGTGGCCAATTACTTTTCTAAGACTTGTCACTCTTCTACGGTTGGTTACTATACTGTGACCCCCTCCCCTTCTCTTAAACTAGGACCTAATGATTGAGTTCAGACTTATCGCTCTTGGATCCCGTCACTCTCCTATGACGTAACACTCTTTTATGATTAGTCACTGTACAGTCACTGCTTTGTCCTGGAATGGAAGAGGGGGTTTGAGTTGTGAATAATCGCTCTTTTGTTATTGATACCTTAGTGTAGTTGGTCACAATATTAGCTCCCCTCTCTCTCCTCTTCTTCCTTCTACTAAACTGACAGAGGAGGTTTAAGTTGTGGCCAATCACTTTTCTGTTTCATGTCAATTTTCTTTGGCTCATCACTATTCTATGATTAGTCACTATACTGTGACGCCCCTTCTTCCCCTCAAACAAGGAAATATGGTCCAAGCTGTGACTAATAATTCTGTTGTCACCAATCACTCTTTCGTGATCATTCTTTTTTCTATGATCGGTCACTGTACTTGGACCCCCCAACCATCCTAAAATGAGAAAGAGGGTTCGAGTTGTGACCAATCACTCTTTCGTGATCATTTAATCTTCATTGATTGGTCACTATATTTTGACCTCCCATCGATCCTGAACCAAGGAGGAGGGTTCGAGTTGTTACCAATCAGTCCTTTGTGATCATTCGATCATCTATGATTGTTTACTATATTTAGAGTGCCATCCATGCTAAACTAAGAAAGGGGGATCAAGTTGTGATCAATCACTTCCCTGCTCCAAGTCACTTTTCTTTGCTGCATCACGATTCTATGATTAGAAACTATACTTTGACGTATCTTTTTCCCTTCAAACACGGAAATGAGGTCCAATTCGTAACTAATAATTTTGTTGTCACCGATCACTCTTTCGTGATCATTCAATCTCCTATGATTGGTCACCATACCCGGACCCCCCATCCATCCTGAACTGATGAAAGGGGTTTGAGTTGTGACCAATCACTCTTTCGTGATCATTTAATCTTCATTGATTGGTCACTATATTTTGACCTCTCATCGATCCTGAACCAAGGAGGAGGGTTCGAGTTGTTACCAATCAGTCCTTTGTGATCATTCGATCATCTATGATTGTTTACTATATTTTGAGTGCCATCCATGCTAAACAAAGAAAGGGGGATCAAGTTGTGATCAATCGCTTTCCTGTCCCAAGTCGCTTTCCTTTGCCTCATCACTATTTTATGATTAGTCACTATATTGTGACGCCCTTTCTTCCCCTCGAACAAGGAAATGGGGTCCAAGTTGAGACTAATAGTTCTGTTGTCACGAATTACTTTTGTCACTTTTGTGATCGATCAATCTTCTATAATTGGTCACTTTACTTCGAACCCCATCCATCCTAAACTTAAAAAGAAGTTTCGAGGTGTGACCAGTCACTCTTTTGTGATCAATAAATCTTCTATGAATGGTGACTATACTTTAAACCCCATCCATCCTAAAGTTAGAAAGAGGGTTCGAGTAATGACCAATCACTCTTTTGTGATCATCCAATCTTCTATGATCAGTCATTCTACTTGGACCCCCTCATCCATCCTGAACTGAGGAAGAGCGTTTGAGTTGTGACCAATCACTCTTTTGTGATCATCTAATCTTCTATGATTGGTCACAATATATTCCTCTCATCTTTTTTCTCTCCAACTGAGAAAGACGGTTTGAGTTATTACCAATCATTCGAATGTGAATAATCAATATTTGGTGACACATTAGTCGTCTGCGACCAGTTTCTCTTCTTTAGCTCATATCTAACTCTTATATTAATGGTTACTATACTGTGCCCCCTCTCTTTATTAACTGTGGAAGGATGTTCAAATTGAAACTAATCTCTCCGTTGTAACCTTACACTTTCTTGTGACTTGCCACACTTGTATGACGCATTACTATTTAATAATAAGTCACTGCACAGTGGCCTTTCTCTCCTCAAACAGGGACCGATCAGACCAATCGCTCTTTTGTGATCAGTTGCTCTTATTTGTGGTCAATATACTGTAACCCTGCCTCTCCTATTAGACTGAGAAAGGGGGTTCAAGGTGTTATTGCCTTGAATCATCTTGAAAATTCCTAATTTCATGAACTGAAGTACAATTTTTTGATTATGTATTACACTTACTCCTAACCTTCAGTGATTTGGAAACTCTAAATCTGCTAAATTGAGATACCTGTGCTGTATCAGAAACAAAGAAGGAAATTAATTTGATTCAGATTAGTAGAGCGTATATTCAGTTTCGTCATGGCGGATACTCAAACATCGATAAAAATGATTGCAAACATCATTTACCGCACGCAAAGAGCATTCATGTGTGATTTCTCACGTTTCGCAGCACCCGCCATTTTCAAGTGACGAACGTATTAGCTTAGCCTACGCAAACCTGAATCAAAATATCTTTCTATATGGGAAGGAAAATATTTACATTTTTGCTCCTTTCGTATTCAGGACAAACTTGAAAAGGTTTTTATATCTGGATTCAAAAGATTTGAGAAATATTAAAAATAAGAATGTTATGTTGCAATAATGAGTGATTAGTACAGGAAATGCAATCCAATTAAAGATTTACAAACAACCTTATGCGCGATATTATGTTACAGAAATAATTTTCTGAACTTGTTTCCTGAATTAAAAGTCTCAATACTATCCAAATTTTTTTTTAATCTTGCTTTCAGATTTGGTTGGAGTTACGTTTGAATATAGAACGAGACAATTTTTTCGTGTAGTATTTGTTTAATTCAATAATTTTTTTAGGTAATTCAGGCGAAATAATATTATAAACTTCATTCCTTCCTAATGCACATGTTAGCAACAATTTCGTCGTTCTGAAAAATTATATGTAAGAGCTGATTTTTTTGACCAAAGAACTTTGAGGATATCGTTTTTTTGAATACTTATAAAATCTAGACATTTTTTACGTGTCTTCTACCTTTCTCGAGGTATACGGAAACGTTGATAGTTCAATTCTTTGAATTTCTGGAAATATGTAGATTTTGGCTATCACAAGATACTCCTCTAAGAAATATCACAAAATTTCGTTATTTTTCACTAATCTCCGATGGTCCGAACACCTCCTTCTGCATTAAAACCTCAGAAATGCGATTATCCTTCACCTACCTCCAAAGCAATTTTCAAATTCCGCGCGTTTTTCAAAAATGGTTCTTCGTTCTGGAAGAGTACTATGAACTGATCCCTACCTCTTGCCAATTTTGTGGCAAGTCTCCCGAACCGAATGGTCTACCTGCGGCAACTCTCTCCCTCCAGAGTGGCAAAAGTGCGGGATCTCTCTCACAAGAAAAGTTTGAAGTGGGAGAATTAAAAATCGAGTTAGGGAGACTTGCCACACTATTGCTACTTTTGCGGAGAAGAGATGCTGCAGGGAGATAATTTGAATCGGTTGGCTTGCCACAATATTGGAAATCTGCTCGTGAGAGATGCCGCAGGAGAGACTTGCCGCAAGTAAGACTTGCCACATATGACTCGATATAGACCCTTTTACGAATATTTGAAAATTTGAAGGATAAAATAGAGCTTGGCGAGAGCGCACAGAGGTTAGAAATCCCAAATTTCCGGTCAAAACCCCTAAACATGTAATAATCGTATTGGAAGGTACATATCCAGAAGTTTTTGGGGTCGCTGAATATGAAAATGATATTTTATTTTCAAAATCAAAAATGTTAGACACAAAATGGCGGCCGACTTGCATAAAAAAAGAGGATGAAATTAAAATCAATTCTTATTAACGTTTTCGCAGTCGCTTAATTCGAGAATGATATTGGTTTTTGAGATTAAAAATGGTGGACACAAAATGGCGGCCGACTTGCATAAAAAAATAGAAGATGAAATGAAAATCAACTTTTATTTACGCTTCTGGGGTCGCTGAATTCGACAATGATATTTATTTTTCAAAATTCAAGATTGCGGACACAAAATAGCGGCTTCATTTTGTAAAAGGCTTATGTTCTGAGGTTGACTTGAAGAATAAGGGAAATAACACGTAATAGCATAAATTACGTCAAATTATATTCGGAAAATGTCCGGAAATTTATGAGAATTTTGGATAATTTATACTAATTTCACAGGTAATTTATGGTAACCTATGATGAATAACCTAGAATTGAAATTAAAAATTTATTGAAATTTGTAAAATTTTTTGGTGATTTCTACTAATTTTAGAGGTAATTTATGGTAACTCAAGGTCAATAACCTTAAATTCAATTCAAAAATTCCCATAGGTTTCCGGTAAGTTGATAAGTTTGTATAAAATAATTGCGCATGCAGTTTTCCATTTTGGAAGAAGTTCTGTACATTTAAAACATTAATTTTTATGTCAATTACAATAAATAAATAGTAGTTTTATAATAATGTCCGTAAATGATAATAAGTTTATCAACACTTACATTACGTCAAAATGTTCGACGACAGGGATTAGTATCCTCAGAAATTTCTCCGTGCAAAAAAAGCTTGAAAGCTCCCTCCTAATCCCCCGTATCGCTCAGGTGACGAGCCCCTCGCTACGCGCCACGCCAGGGACGTGAAACGGCGCGCTGCACGCCTTAAAGAAATCGTCCCCAAAAAAGACGGGCAAGCTAGGGCAGAAAATTTGAACGCCACTTTATTTGAGACATCTTCCCGTGTACAACACAGTAAGAATCGAAGCGGCCTGATGCGGCCTGGATAACTAATCCTTCATTGAATTTCGGAATTTTTATTGCGCAAATTGGAAAAAGGAGCCGGAGCATTCGCACATCTCCTACAGACGCATGCATATCATTCTATACAGAAATGCACCTTATACACGTACAGTGAATTTCATCTCGATCAATCGGCTCTCTGAATATCTGTACTTCAAAAAATTATAGTTTTTGCTATACAAGTGGAATCAAACCCTCCTCGTACAATCAGATATAGGCTTTTAAATTTCGTGATTTTATACCACAATTCTGTTACATTAGAAAGACATTGAATATATTAATTATAAATAATTTTGTAATAGTAGATATATTGTCGAGTGAAAAGGTAACATCAGGATCGATACATTGCTTCATCCTCTCTCGGTGTCGTAATCGAGATTTCGAATGACTCTCGTCTTAACATCGTCTCGACTCTCGATCTCGAGAAGAGACGATATCGGGAGTTCTCTCTAACTCTCGTGGAGTTTTAGGAAAGGATGAGTTTTTCTACGAATTCGCTTTAAGAACTTCAACATCCTCGCAATTTTGATGATACATCTGTTTTTTTCTGTAGATTATTCATTTTTCGTATTTTTTGTAAATACACGGGAAAAATTTGTGCTGGAAGAATCACAGGATTAGTCACGGGGTGGCGGATATGAGGAAAATTCGGTGAATTAACATTAACTTTTCTGTAAATCATCTACAACTGTTCAGTTATAATAACAGAACTGATGATAAATATTAGAAATCGGTGCTGTAAATGCTCAAGATGATTATTACGAAAAAGTTGAAGAGCAACTACATTTCCGCTGCGAGAATGACGGTTCTCGGTCGCTCAAAATTACAGAACTCTACTGTGTTTTGAAATACACA
>WSXT02014230.1:0-14446 GCA_011762715.2 Neuroterus valhalla
GGAGATTTCATCAAATCCGCGAAAGTCAATTTTGACATAAAACCAATACCTTCTCATTCAGAATGAGAATGTAAAAAAGTCCGTGAGGAATAAATATGGGGATGTATGATATAATTCTTTGATAAAAAGGATTATTTAAATTTTTGAAATTCCTTCCTGGCGCCATTTGACGCTTTCCAGCTTTGGGATATCAGAACTGTGATCTATTACATCAATTTTTACGAGAGTTGGTAAATTTGTGATGCTGAATATGGGTATAGTTTTGTGGCTAACAGATTGGATTTTTTTTCCTAAATGATAGGCCATTTTTATATTGGTGCTCTCATAATTTGGACTATTGACATTTTCACTATTTAAATCAGTATTTCTAGTTTCTGCTTACAAGGGAACCTTCAGGTCATCTAATTTTTGTTTTCGATACTTTCCCTAGTGGTCGTTGAGCTAGCGTAAATGTATTTGCAAGCACCTGGTGGCTCACCTGGTAAAGCGTTTCTTTGATAATCGCAAAGTTGCACGCTCGATTCTCGCTGCCTGCCCATTTTTTTGAATGCAAAACTATTTGTTTATTCATTTCCTAGTAATTGTTTATAAAATTATAATTTTTAGTGTTTGTTTAATAATTTTTTTAAATGAAAACTCTGTTTTAACTCTTTAATATTTTTCGTTCGGAAAGTTGTGTGTTTTCTTTTAAATTATTAATTATTTTATTATTTGTGGTATTCATATTTTTAATTTAAATTAGGAAATAAGGGTTTCAAACAAAAATTGCACGAAAGCAATATGTTTTATACAAAATATCAAAAATAAAACACAAGAATAATAGTCAATTATCTTTTAAACATTTATTAACTTGCATTAACATTTATTCGGAATGAAGCAAGGCGATATTACGTAATCCTGATGATACAAATGTATAATAATCATTCAGAATAAATTTTAATGCAAGTTAATAAATGTTTAAAAGATAATTGATTATTATTCATGTCTTTTATTTCTGGTATTTTGTATAAAATATATTGACTTCGTGCAATTTTCGTTTAAAACACTTATTTTCTAATTTAAATTAGAATTACAAATACTTCAAATAATAAAATAATCAATAATTTTAAAGAAAATACACAACTTCCTTACGAAAGATAATAAAAAGCTAAAACAGAGTTTTCATTTTTAAAAATTATCAAACAATCATTAGAAATTATAATTTAAAAATAAATTATTAAGAAATGAATAAATAAACAGTTTCGCATTAAAAGAAAAAGTGCAGGCAGCGAGAATCGAGCGTGCAACCTTGCGATTATCAGCGAAACGCTTTACCAGGTGAGCCACCAGGTGCTTGCAAATATATTTACGCTCGCTGAACGACCATCCGCTCGCAATTCTTCCAATGGATTTTTCTCGAAAATGGTCCAAAATTGCGCCTTCTTTATTTTTCTCAGAAAACCTCTAGTAGATGTCTATCACTGGGGAGGGTATCGACTAAAACAAAAATTAAGTGACCTGAAGGTCTCCTTGTTAGAAATGAATTAAAAAATATATTTTTACTGGGGAATTAGTGAAGTTTATTAAAGGGCTTTTGGAAAAGTTTTTACTGAATTGAATCAGTAACATGACAACCACTAGTCCTTGAGTAGTTTATTTCTACTGGTTAGGTAATTTGGGAAGTATATTCGTTTGCTTCTCATTTAATACTCTCCAAATATAGAGAAAATATGATGGAGGTTAAAATGAGAGAAGGAGTTGTAAATTATTATTATAATAATTATTATTATTATTATATCATTGAGCCAAATTCCTTTCGAGGTAAGCGTAATTCGTCTGGTTCCAGCCTCGTTGTACTACTGGAGAATAAGGAATTAATAGGTAAAGATACGGAAGTGGAATTGACATGGGAAATTTCGAGCCAGGGAAGGAGGCCCATCTTCAAATAGAGATGGGAATTGTGATGGAGAAATAACAAAGAATATCAGAGAATAATGTTAGGAGAAAAATTAGCAGGGGGGGGGGAGAGGCAGCTGGGATAATGAATGTGAAGATAAAAAAATGAAGTTAGAAAGGAATTGAGAAAATGGAGAAGAAATACAGAAGAAAAAGGGGTATAATGCGTCCTGTGATAGAGAGGAAGAAGTATGGGAGATAGTGAATAGAGGAAGCTGAAATGGAGAGGAAGCTAGAGGAAAGTTTGGTTGAGGTGAGGGTAGGAGGGGTAGAATTTGGTTTTTTGCGTATGCAGATGACATAGTGTTCCTGGCAAAAAGTGGAGAGGCAATGGAAGAGATGATGAAGTGGTTGAAAAGGTACCTGAATTGGAGTCTGCTAGAGTTGAATGCAGGAGAGTTCAAGATTATGGTGTTTAGGAGAGGGGGTGGAAAAGACGAGGGAGGGGATTGTAAGTGGAAGGGGACGTCGTTGCAGAAGGTGAAAGAGTTTGTGTACCTGGGTTTCCTATTTAGGAGGAAAGAAGAATTTAATGGCCATATAAAGGAGATAGTAAGTAGGGCAAATGTTATGATGAGGCAGGTGTGGGGATTTGAAAAGAGGTTGTGTGCAGATGACTTTGAAAGGAGAATAAAGCTCTTTGACTCCCTTGTGATGAGCGTGCTACAGTATGGAGAAGAGGTATGGGGGTGGAAGGGAAGCCAGGAGATGGATAGGGTTAAGTAAAGGTTCATCAGGTGGACGCTGAGGTTGAACAGAAGTACACCTAGTTATTTTGTGAGAAGGGGGGCAGGGAGAACGAGCTTAGGGATTTTGACCGGTAGCTGGGCGTGTAAGTGTGAGGAAAAATCCCCTGAAGAGAGGAGAAGTAAGCTGGCGAAGGATTGTTGCTGGGAGAAGGAGGAGAGGAGATGGAAAGATGGAGGGTAGGAGAGAAGGGTACTTTCGAAAAAATTGTCTGCATGAGGATGAAGGGAGAAGAAGTCACGAGGAGAAAAGAAAGGTGTCTGAGATTATTTGAAGGAATAACATAGACAGAGGAGGCGGGAGGGGAGGAGAGAATGAGAGGGTCAAAGTATAATGAAAAATATGGGTTAATTTAACGATGGAGAAAGCGCAATATTTTTTGGAGAAAGGAGAGAAAGGAAGCGAGGAGATAATAGCGAGGATAAGGTGTGGAAGCATGGAGGGCTTTAATAGGTTCTGGCTCCCGCAGGGAAGGAGAAGGTGCGAATTGTGTTGAAAGGAGTATGCATAGGTGAAACACTTGTTGGAAGAATGCAAAGAGGTGGAAAGGAGTGGAATTAGCATGGGAATATTACTGCATAAGAAAAGGGCGATTGCATTGGCGAAGGAGGTGTTGGTGAGATGGAGAAGGAGAGAGGGAAGAAGGAGGAAGAATGGAGACCGATGTGCAAGGAGGAGAAGGAGTAGATGTAAGATAAATGAAAATAATTCGAATAGTAGATGAGGAATACCAAATAAGTCATAGTAGCTAAGAAATAGGTAGGAAGCGCGGAGACATAGTTTGGCAATGCGAGGCTGACGAAATGTAAGGGAACGCGTGCGAGGATGATAAGGCAATGCGAGTAAGGCAGTGGTCATATTATCAAGGATGGATAAGATTGTATCAAGTGTGTACGGATGTCAAAGTTAAGTATTGGATGTAAAAATGTTTGTAAAACATGGTGGCGTAACAAAAACTAGTCGTAATTGAGGTGAGTGATTGAAAAAGTGGATTCAAGGGGTTTGCGAGTGAGTGTATGAATGGTGTAAAAGAACCGGGCATTGGGGTGTAAATATTTTTTGGGATTGAGAAGGATTTGTGTATGTAAGAACATTGCCATTAGTTTACGGTGACGTCAGGGTGATGAAATAAAGCAGGAAATTAGAAGGAAAATGGCTGGTCTGAGAAGTATGTAGAAATAAGAGATAGTTAGGGAAAATTTGGAGCAGAGGATGCAGGACCTGGAGCGAAAACTTGAAGAGCAGGGGGAGCATAAGGGAATAACGGAGAAGTTGGAAAGTCGGGTGGAAAAAGTGCAGAGCGAAATCTGAAAGTTTGGAAGGGGGGAATTTGGAAATGAGGATGTGAATAAGGAAAAAATGAGAAAAATAGAAGGAAGAATGGAAAGGATGAGAGAAAGAAAAGAAGAAAAAACATATTGATAAAAGGTATAGGATTAGGAGGAAGAGATTCGGAGTAAGGCGTAGAAAATGTATCAAAGAGGATAAATGCAAAGATACAGGTAGGTGGAATGAGAAGTATAGGAAGAGACGAGGAAAGAGTAGTCAAAATAACGCGGGTGAAATTGAAGAAAAGAGAAGACAAGAGAAAGCTTATGTCAAGGAGAAGGCTGTTATATGAAATGAATTGTGAATAGAGGATGGAATGCCATGAGAAAAAAGACGCATGTAATCGAAGGTGAGAAAAATAGTGGAGGTGGAGAAAGGAAAGGGAAAAATACATGGGTTAGGTATGAAAGAATGCAGATAAAAGGCATATGGTAAGATTAGGACGAAAAGGGGAGGCTAAGTGAAATGTAAGAAGTCGTGGGAAGGGGTAAGAAATTAATCCTCCTGAGTTACAAGTATATCCATTCCTGGTAATAAGTTAATTAAAAAAAAGTTAATAATTATTCTTTGTCCAAGATCAAACATTTTTAAAAATTCGTTTCTTTGTCGTAATAATTCCACAGTTTGCTAGAAAATTGAATGAATTGTTGAAAAATTGAGTTTCTTGTTGAAAAATAATTATTTTGAATTATAAATTCAACTGTTTTGTAGGTAATACGTCTTTCTCGCTAAAAAATTCTAAAATTTTCCAAGGAATAATGTTGTTGGATGATTATTTGTCCTTTAAGTTAAACATTGGTGGAGAAGACGTCCACCGCGGGCAAACAGGCGCTGCTATTTCAAAATAAACATGGCTACCGCAGGGCTTTCTTGTGCATATTATTAGCATTGGTCTTGATACGTTTATTCAAATGGTGTTTTTGAAGCGTTATGAAAATGTTGCTGCTTTCTTTAAAAATATTGTGTGAGAGATAATAAGTCTGGTTTCATAATCATGTTTCAAACGACTAACAAAGTAGAGCATAGAATCGATGTATCTTATTTGTACTTGCGTACAATATAATAGATTATGTATTATATTATAGTTTCTGGGCAGCCTGGTATTATCTCTACCAGGAAAGAAATTTGGTACAACAGCGGCACTTATAGGCAACTTCATTGCGCCAAACTGTAGTACTCCAATACGTCTTCTGTTTATGACAATTGTCGACAATTGTTCTCCCTGTCAGAGAACGCTGCGTTCATATCATAGTGTTGGGGAACTGTCGTCCTAGAAACGGATAAACTAACCTGATGGGACAGACGCGTTCTCGAAATTGGTGTTGCTGCTGCTTTCATGCCTTAGTTGCGCTGTCCTACTACTGTGAATGCAGCAGCTGTCAAAAATTTCTGTCCGTGTACCCTCGCGTTTTTGGGATCGATCCTCATTATCTAGAAAACCTTACATTATTCTTTTGTTTAGAAACAGATTTGTTCGTACTCGGAGATGGTTGAACATTTGTTCCATGGAGAATAGACATAAGGAGGTCAAATTAGTGGAACTAAAAATGAGCACTTTTCTGTCGCCAGAAGTTTAAGAAGTTCACACAAACACACGTGTACAAACTCACACTTACGTGTAGTTCAAAACTTCCCGAGCATGGCGTGCCGTCTGCATTGTACAAATAATATGGCCGCCTATGTAAACATGGCGCATACATAACCTCAAATGCGACTGAAATGTCGGCCATTTTTTTTTACAAATGCGGTAAGCACGCCACGCTCGGGATGTTCATGTACTGCACACGCATATGTACGTGTTAGTGGCAACAGAGAAGCGACCGTTTTCAGTGAAGTCCAGACATTACAGATTGGTCTCCTTATGTCTATTCTCCATGATTTGTTCTTTCAGAACTCTGATTTAAGCCTATCTAACAATTTTGTATTGCACTCAATCTCATATTCATGTCTGGAGTAAATCTAGGGTTGTTAGTTAACGAATTTGTTGTGAAAAATATAATTGACAGGGATCGGTAAAATCAGAGGTTCAGATAAGATTGACTTGTTTAAAAGTTTAGCCAAGAACTACTCTTCTTGGAATAAAAGTTTGCATACCAAGGTAGAAAAGTCCTGTTACTAGGCTGGCAATGATCTTGTTGGCTTAAAAACTCAACTATTTGGTTACCAATTTGAGATAGCATTCTGCCTAGTATGTTTTAATATATATAATATGTAATGCACCCGTATATATTATTACAAAACAGTGGAAAAACATATGAAGAATTAACTGAATCAGATACCTGAGGGTTCTTCCATAAATTACGTGACGCACTTTTCTTTTGTTTAAATAAAAACGAAAATCAAAATGCCGGGAAGCCAAAAGAGATGCAACGGTGTGAAAAAAAGAAAAACGCGTCACGTAATTTATGTGCAGCCCCTAACCTGGAAAATATATCATGTTATATTTTCTCATCAACGGTCCAAGAATAAGGAATCAAGAATTTATACCTTATTTAAATTTTTATTTTTGTCTTGGATCTCAATTATTCCTATCCATTGTAATCAATTGTTGTAGAGCGTCTCCGTAGTTCAAAACAATGTCTTTCGTCGCTCAAGTTCCTCTTCAACGTGTGTTTCATTCTGTTAATGTGGAAACATTTAATCAGTTCAGAGACGAATATGAGAACGCAGATATGTTATTTGGGTACATAATTTCTAGAAAAATTTGTAAATTCTGAATGTTTACTCACAAAAACGTGCAAGAGAAACGTCTCTGACATCTAATGCCATGATAGCTCAAAATTGGAGTTTGATTTCCTGTTGTAAAGAAAGCCTGAATTGAAGAAAAGTGGCATACACTGTTTGATCCATGAACCTGAACACAGGAATAAACTATTACGACTTATTGTTTGTCCGATAGAAAAAAAGTAAGCGTAAATGAAATAGGACATTACATGAAGAATCATATTTAGAAATAGCTGCGCCCTGAAGCGTCACCGCCGCAAAGAATAACACGAATGACAGTGGCGCCATCTGTCAGAAATTGATCGTACCAACTCAGGAACCTCCGAGGGCTCATGCACAACAACTTTGCTAAAGATCAGATGGAAAGTTTTCTTTTCCAATAGCGATGAATAAAATGGCAGTATTAACCGATTTCGCTATCTCGAAAAAAATAAAATAGAAATTATAAAAATCGGTTTAGGTATTCTTTTGGATCACTCCTTTTGTCCTTGCCTTTTAAATATCTTTGGCATCAGAGGTTTTCTAAAAATATATCTCTTCCTGTACATAGCGGTATTAATATTTTTCTGAATGTTCTTGGATAACACAAAGCAACCATGAAATACAACTATCCTAATCCTCTAAAATTAAGCACATTTTGCTACTCGCATTTATACGGTTTTTCGAATGAGAATGGGGTGAAGAGCTTCCGGAAACACAGCATTGCTCCTTTTACGTTGACAGGATTATTTCCCAGACAGAAAGGTGTGGTAAGAAATAATGTTTCGATTTTTATATCACAATTCAAAATGTTTTCGATCGATTTAATATAGATTCGATATAGAGCGAATACTTAAAGATAAAGAGATGTTCAACTGTTAACAATTCTACTATATTCTGCATTTTTCATACTTTTGGAGCTGGTTCCTATTCGTTCAACGGGAATTGGAGTTTCAATTTATTTGAGGTTACGTATGACAGCTTCAATCAATTTTGATAAAAATAAGAATCTTTTTATTTGTGCTGCATAATCAAAAGTGGAAACAAAAAGAAGCGAGGCATTCTCAGTTATTCCGAATTGTTAAAACCTTTCATTGCAAGCCTTCTCACCCGTTTCCAAGGAGCAAAATTTTTTGTTTCTGTACGGAAGCTTCGAGTTTTCTAAAACTAAATATGAAACGTACCTCAAAATCTTTTTATTGTGAAGTTGTCGAATTCTCACTGTTTGAGTAATCTGCTCACATCCATATATAAATGAGAGTTGAGTAACCTGTGTAAGGAACAATTTTATGTTGAGGAATTCTGTTGGAAATTTTCAGTTCCTTTATTTAGAGGTGCGCGCACTCAGCCGCCCAGGCTTGGGACTGATTCGTCTGTCAAGTGGGATCTCCGAGCGTCAATACATATAGGGCGTAAACAAACGCACGAATGATCGGAATGTGTGCATTCCATGTTTTGGTACTAGGAATAGCTACGTATTTATCGTAAGTTAGAGTCTCAAATGAGTTGACATTTCAAATATAGCAGATACTTGCCCGTAACATCTCCAAATCCGGAAGATGCCACCGTAGGTGCGCTCAAACTTGCGAGGGAATAGCGCGATGAAAATGTGCCCGCGCAGCGGGCAGATTTTTACATTCTCATTCTGAATGAAAAGGTATTGGTTTTATGCGAAAAATGACATTCGCGGATTTAATAAAATCTCTACGTTTTGAGACCCTCTGAGTCAGAAAAAATTATTTTTTCGTCTTTAATCTGTATACTCGATAACTTTCGAAAGAATGATCATATTGGATTGTGCTTTGGCACGCTTTTTCAAAACCGGAAAAGGAAGGACAAATTCGTTAACCAGCTGCTTTGGATGGAAAATCAGAGTACATTTTGAAAATTTTTTCGGACTTTTTTTCCAAGACTCAAAAATTGTAAGTACTCTTTCTTGTAGTATGTAAAAAGTGGAGCAATTTATCCCTATGATTCTTTTGGTAGCAAAAAATTAACAGAGTTGTGATATTTTCAAAATTCAAGAATATAAACGGAAATGAACATTTTTAGCAAAATAATAAATTTAGAAACTAAAGACAGAGAGAAAAAATTTTTTTTGGAAGCCCTACAAAATCTTGAATACAACTTTTTGAATTTTCTCAAAAAATCGAGAATCCCAACTTCGATCGCACTAAAAATAATGAGAAACAAGGTACGAGGTATATAAATTAATATTATATGGCTGAATTCATTTCTAGTCGGGCAGGCTGTGTAAGCTCAAGTAGCAGAATCGTTTCAAAATAAAATATGTCTTGCATTTCTTTTTCGATTCCTATAGATCTTATTATTCTGTTTCAGATTCCATGAGAAAATTGTGAAAACTCGGGAAATTGACAAAATGGCGGCGGCTTTTTTGAAAATTTTCAAACTCAATTTCCTCAAAACCCCCAGCGTTTTTTTTCTGATGATTTTTTTTCAAGTTAGTACGAATACAGACAATATAAAACATATGAGTTTACCTTGTGCCCGCGTCTTGGAAAGGAGAAAGGATTTTTTCTCCTCCAAAAGAATAAAAATTCACGATTTCTGCAGAAGCAAGAAGAAATGTAGAAGAAGTTCAATCATCAAAGTTATTCCTTCAAAAAAGTTCTACAAAAAAAGTTTATTAGCGATTTTTCTATCTTGCGTCGTTATTGAAATATTTGCTGAAATAAATAAAGAAAACAAGAAAAGAAGATATTGAATATTTTCTTCGACTGTTTACATTTTCAGTGGAACATTGTTTGAAAAATTGGTTCTTTCTGTTGATTTAAACTCTCCTCGATTATTTATGTCAGTGGGAAATTGCATTTATTCACATTTCAACAAATATTTCAATAACGACGCAAGATAGAAAAAATCGCTAATAACCTTTTTGGTAGAACTTTTTTAGAAGAATAACTTTGATAATTGAACCTCTTTTACATTTCTTCTTGCTTCTGCAGAAATCGTGAATTTTTATTCTTTTGGAGGAAAAAAAATTCTTTCTCCTTTCCAAGATGCGGTCACAAGGTAAACTCATATGGAATATATTGTCTGTATTCGTACTAACTTTAGAAAAAATCATCATAAAAAAAACACTGGGGTTTTTGAGAAAATTGGGTTTGAAAATTTTCAAAAAAACCGCCGCCACTTTGTCAATTTTCAGAGTTTTCACAATTTCCTCATGGAATCTGGAACATAATAATAAGATCTATAGGAATCCAAAAAGAAATGCCAAATATCTGTATTTGTTCAAATACTAGAAGACTTCGAATATTTTTTTCGATAAATTTCCGATGAACGACGTCACGAGCATCAAAAGTTCAAACGTTCCTTAGTTTGTTAATAAAATTTTGTATCAAATCGGTACAATACGTGTCATCTAAAATCCTTTGAAAAACAACATATTTTATTTTAGAACGATTCTGCGACTTGAGCTTACACAGCCTGCCCGACTGGAAGTGAATTCGACCATTTACATTTGATGCATTAAACTTAGAGGTAATATAGAAAAGTTCGCGTCTCTGACAGATTTTGATCGAGTGCGCAGCACGAGACGCCCGATGAGAATCTCTTCGTTAAAGCCGGAGAAGCTTTAATAAAATAGAATTCACAATCATCACATACAGCAGCCGACATTTTACTTTCTATTTTATGCTGGCTAAACAATGCGAGATGTAAATATCAGTGGCGAGTATTGCAATGAGAATGTGTTCCTTAAGGCCAGTAGAGCCCTAAGTAAACTTAATATAAAAAGGTTTAATTAAAAATGAAGAAAAAAATTAGTTATCTTTAAGAAGTAGAGGTTTTCAGCAGTTTTGCAATGTTTGCAAAACTGTGCATGCATTACACTGTAAACTGAATCGAGCACGTATGAAGCCGAGCGCGAAGCGCGAGATTTGAATGACGCGCGCCCTAGGCGATCTTGTAGGCTCCCAAAAAGAAACATTCTTTCTCTCTGACTTTCTTTTCAATCCTGCGTTATTTGGCTAAGAAATACTTTCTTCTATAATTTTGAATTTTGAAAATACCATAACAATTTGGTTTCTATCGAAAAAAATGATTGGGATAAATTGTTTCACTTTTTACGTGCTACAAGAAATTGTTCTTAACATTTTTGAGTCTTGGAAAAAAAAGTCCAAAAAAATGTTGAAAATGCTCCCCCTCTTTCATGTTTCATCCAAAATAGTGTGCCAAAGGGTAATCCAATCCGATTGTCTCATTCATACTCTGCTCGCGATGAATTACTTAATTTTTCATCTGGGCTCATTATCTAATATAACCCAAATATTTTTTTCAGCCCAGTAAACAATTTATTCCCAATCAAGGATAGTTTGAGACTTACAGCTTAAGCATTTCAATTTCGGTACATCTAATTCTGATGTATTTGACTCAATCTCATATTTAATTCTAAAGTATGGCTAGTGCTGCTAATTGACGAAGTTGCTGAGCAAACTGGAATTGACAGGGATTGGTAAAATCAGAGTTCCAGATTAGATGGACTCTCATTAGATTCTGTCCCTCTCAATTGACTTCGGGATTACCTACGTAACACTCCTTGAAATGCGTGGGTGCCAACTGGGATCGCATGTTTCGCTCCGTCCCCCTGAGAATCTCCGAAAAGACATCATTTACTCAGCAAATTGGTACCGCTTCTGCGACCCAGAGATTAAATGCTCTAAGGAGATTTTCCTGCAAGAGTGCGATAAAATTCTGCTAGGATTTGTTTAAGGAAATTGGGTTGCAGCCCATCCAGATGCTTTTTAATTAGGAAACTGTCGCGAAATTTCCTAATGTCGAGTTTAGTGACTTTGCCAAGAAAAATTGTACCATCAATTATATATAAATGACTCCTTCTAAGTTTCAAACCGAAATTCGTTTTTATTATTCTTAGAGGAGAGCTTCGCGACTTTTTTTTATTTATTCAAATCGTTCATATTTTTTTCTGCGGAATTAGAATTTTTATGAGATTCTAACCAAAAATTCGGAATTCAAAACGAAATAATTGAATTATAAACAAGTTGAATTCTTTAAGCTAAGAAGCTGCATTTTTCACTTACAATGAAGAATTTTGAATAGAACAAAATTATTTTTCAATCGAAAATTTAATGCATTTAAAATTCTAACCAAACGGTTGAATTTTTAACGACGGAAACACATCATCTACCATAAAGATTAATGCTAATTAATTAGATAATTAATTGATGTTAATTTAAAAGAAAATCAATTTCCGCCCACAATGTTGGAATTTAAGGCTTAAAAGGTGGTCTTCAACCAGAAAAGATGGGAGGATGAATTCTAAACAAAAAATAGAAAAGTTAATATTTGAGGCAAGGAATATTCAGACTTTGAATAAGAAAAATAAAAAAGAGTAACGAAAATAGCGGACATTGGACGGAGTAGGTAAATTCATAACTAAAGAGATGAAGTTTCAACTAAAATAATAAATCTCTGCAGAAACAAAGGAATATTCTACACAAGAGGATTTGACTGTTTCGTATGAAGTTTTTTTTACATTCTCATCAAAGAAGCTATTGGATTTGTGCAAAATCCCTCCCCCCCTCCCCTCCCCCTCCGTTTTAGTAAAACGTCCACGTTTTAAGACTCCCTGAACCCAGAAAACAGGTTTTTATGTATGTATGCATGGATGTAATTATGTGTGTGTATGTATGTATGTATGTATGTATGTGTATGTATGTAAGTATGTGTGTGTATGTGTGTGTGTATGTATTAATATGTGTATGTATGTGTATGTATGTATGCATGTTTGTAAGTATGTATGTATGTATGGATCTTTGTCTGTTAGTACGATAACTTCCGAAAAAACTAATCGATATGATTGGCCTTTCGTACACTCTTTCAGTGTCAGGCATTGAAGGTCAAGTATATAAGCCAGCTATATTGGAAAAAATTTGAGAAAGTAAAGCACTTCGAAAATTTGTTTCCAAGACTCGAAAATTGTGACTACAGTTCCCTGTAGTTTAGGAGCTCCACAAGATGGTCTCCACAACTTTTTGAATTTTTTTTCTCCTCTTCATACTTTGTTACAAATTCTCCACATATATTTTCTTATTCCCGCTCCCCCATATTCGAGAGCTTCAATTGCCATGCCATCCATTCCTGTCACTTTATTTTTTTTCAGCCTTTTCATTGCCTCGTTTACTTCCCCCTACTTATTTCTTTTTTATCTTCCTCTCTTTCCTTGATTTCCTTTCTTTCCCCTTCTCCAACCTTTCTTTCATCCCCTCCTAACAGCCCTTTGAAGTACTTTTTCCATCCCTCATTTTTTCATCATCAATGACTCTCTTCCTCCCTCCTCAATTCCTATTTATTACCTCCCATACGTTTTCTTCCTTTACTGCTTTGTGTGCCTCCTCTATATATCTTATCTTTTCATCTACCTTTTCTGGTTCAAAATTACCTCATATGCTCGTTTTATCCTTATGTACTCCTTTTTTCTGATCTTCCTTCTTCTTCATCCTCTTATACTCACCTTTATTTTCTCTTTACCCTTTTCACATTCCTCATCTCACCAAAACGTTCTTCCTATGCCCCCTTCCCTTTTGTTCATACTGCTTCTTTTACGTTATCAATCACTCCCTTTATTCTTTCTAGTATCTTGCCTACCCCTTTCTCTTCTATGCCTTTAAGATTCTCATTCTTCATTGCTTATGTGTAGAATGTTTATGACCTCCTTCTTTTAATTTTGCCATATTCGGGAAGTGCTCAGAGCATATCTCATAATCTACTATGATCATGATTATATATTACTATTATCACTGTTATTCTCCCCTTTCTCTGTGAAAGTTATTTCACCATACTCGTCCCCTTTTTTATTTCCATTACAAATGAATCACCCTTCTTCTCCTATCGAGTTTTGGAGTATCCTACCCTCCCTCTCAATCTGTTTCCTATGTTTCGATTTTCTCATAAACCTCTTATTCTCTTCATCCCATACCTCTTCTCTGTGATCTCCAGTCGATGCATTCAGGTTACCCTCAATCCTTAGCTGCTACTATCTTTTTTATTATTTCTACCTCCTCATAACTTTGAATCCCTTCTCTCCCCCTCTTCCCCTCTCCTCCTCTTAACACGTACTACCGGTTACATTCTTTCTTCCCACTTTTATTCTTATCATCATTACTCTGTCCTTTATTGCGCCATTTTTCTCTAATTCCTGCTGTAACATAAGACCCTTTCTCACCACCGATACGATGCTGCCCATTCTCCTCCCTTTCTCATGTTCCTTTCTTGCTTCTCTATCTATCCCCTTCCACTATTTCTCGTTTACCCATATCTCATTCATTATTATCACGTCCAATTTTTTCAGTTCCTCCTGGAAACCTTTTTCGGGTCCACATCAAGTCACACGTGGCATGTCTCACCTGCAGTATGTCTTATCTATAACATGTCTCATCTGCGGCAAGTCTCATTGCGGCATCTCTCCCGAGTAGATTGTCAATATTGTGTCAAGCCTTTTGAACATAATTGTATACCCACCATATTTCTCTCCCTCCAAAGTGACAAAAGTGCGGCATCCCTCCCCTTAGAAAAATTTGAAGTGTCAAAATACTGTCCGTGGAAATTATGCAGGTTGGATACCTCTCCCTTTTCCCAAGTCTCGGGGGGGGGGGGGGGGGGGGCACCCTGGTGACAGGTTTTGGAAATTATGGATGTCACAGCGCTAAGTATGTTCCTTCGAGTTTGGGAATTTGTTGTCAATCCACTG
>WSXT02014241.1:0-14446 GCA_011762715.2 Neuroterus valhalla
TGTTTTTGACTGCAAAATCAGTTTCTCAGAAGTTCAACGCTACGTGTTCACGAATAAGAAATTAAATATAAAAAAGTAAAAAGGATTCATAAGGTGAAATAAGGCTTGAATTGATCAATAAAGTGTGTGTGTATGATTATTTATTTCTAACCGAATTCATTGACGTGGAAACTTGGGATATTTGCATATTTGGATTGGTTGCATTTGATAAATGCAACCAATCAAGTCATATCCAAATTCAAATACATCTCAAATGATAAATACAAGAGCACGCTGTTTCGTGACAGGAAACATAGCGCACGACCACAAAATAGCGATCAATGGTGACCGGCTTTTGAAATATGTTTATTACAGTGGAATGAAAGATAGTACACCTGTTTTTTTTTCCTTTCGGGATACAAGAAATTATGCGAATTCCAAATATCTATTTACCTTTAATGATTATGGTTTTCTGAACTATTTCTACGACGAAATACATTGGTTTGTCCGACCACTCGTACGTGTCCGGAGATCGGTACACTTACCCTATTTCTTTAATTTTACGTATTGAGATTCTTTTCTTGTCAGTATAAATCAAAATGGAAATTGTAGAACATTTTCTTGAATCAGATGTAATTTTTGAAAATTTGCTGTACTCAACTTTAGGAAATTCGATTGGATAAGTTTTTTGATGATTTTTTGAAAAGTAGACAGTTAAGAAAAAAACGAAAAATCTGTGAAAACCTAAAAGGTTATTTTATTTTCGATAAACAATATTTTTTCATCAAAACTTCGTCAAGTATTAAGAGTCACATCGAATTGATATTATATTTATCAACTGAAAATTTTAGTAACTTGTAATTTCGTGATCAAGTTTTTATTTTCCGAAAAAGTTGAATACTTTCGCTAGTACGCCACACTGCGAAGCTTGCCCGCGCAAAATCAATCACACAGCGCTGCGCGTTTGTGTTCAACCCGATGGGTTTTATATAAAGAATAGTTTGAGGGAGCTGAAACTTTCGAAAAAGTTCAAAAATACACTAATGATTATGACAAGCGTGAATATCTCGTTGAAAACGAAAATTCCCTCGATAATTTTTCAACGTGAATGTCGGAAAACATGGTTTTTCATTCGGATTAAAAAAACCTTCAAATAAAATTAAATTTTGATATATTCTTCGATACTTTAATCAACGCTAGACTTTACTGAACAAATGTCGAAAAAGAAAATGTTGATAAGTTCAAAAATAAATGTTCAGTGGCGATGTAAGCCTAAAAAAACATGGATTTTTCGATTAAAAAATAATCAGGTCTATTTTCCTTAACGGAAGCCATAATGTTTACGAAAAAAGTTTGAACGGGTACATGCATTCATTTTTCAAAGTCTATTGAGCAGTATTTTTCATTTTACCGAATTCGTAGGTACTTTTATTTTGGCTCGTAACGTCACAGCGCGGACAATACTTTTACGCGCTTTCGAGCGCTCGGCGAGTTGTTGCATCCTGGGACTCAATTGACAAAGATGTATTTTATTATAAAATAGGCTTCACCAAAATTGAATTTTGGACTCAAAATGAAAAAGCAGACTTTTTTATTAAAGGAATAAGCTTTGACTAAGAATAGTTCAAGTTTTTTTATTACTTCCTTCAAATTCTTAAATATTTGTACATCAAAAACAATAGTTTTTGAATAAAAAATTCATTGAATTTTTCTTCTACTGCGTGTGACATTATTTAATGCAAAAAAAAAGAAAATCAGGAAGATTCCCGGTTTCTGAAAATCAAATAAAGCCCGTTTACTTTCTGTTTTTTTCTGTCAGTGGATAATTAATGCTTAAATACTGGATACCCTGAATACTTTATTACGTGGTTAAAAAAACAATATCGATGGAAAATATAATTTTTCACTCCAAAACTTTGATCTGGTTTGAGCGGGAAAAAGAATCATACTCCACTTACAATTACTTAGGAGAATTTACGGATTTTTGTTAGATTATTGTTCATTCAGAAAAATTCTAAACTTCCTAAAAGTTCCCGGGTGTTTCTTATAAAATATTCAGATTTACTCGAAATAAAAAGAATGAGTTGAGCAACTTTCTGCGAAAAATAGTCGACTCTGTTTCTTAATACTCATTCACAACGAAGTCGATGAATGTTTAATCTTTTATGACCGCACTAGGTCAAGACTGACAAGGAAGTGCAAGGGTCAAGTATGAAAATAATTTTTTTTATATGTGTAATCTGGAATCCCTGATGCTATTGCAAGTCTAATAGTTTATTTCAGTATCATTTATTTAAGTGCAGTGAAAACACACTCTGACCATTAAACAATTAATAATAATTCAGTGAACAAAACTGGCTAAAGTAGCAGACGAAAATAATTGCAGAAAAATTTATTGTACAATTTTGTGCTGATTACCAAAAAAAGGAATCATGAGTCTCTTAACGTCTTCATGGTTAACTGATGGAGCAATATTATCTTTAACAATAATCATTTCAGCCTTTTTTTACATGACACGAAATTTTCAATATTGGAAAAAACGAGGTGTTTTTGAAATTCCGCCAGTGCCATTTTTTGGAAATTTTACAAAATATTGCACATTTCAAATGTCTCCTGCTTTATTGTTTAAAAAATTTTACGAAGAAGGTGAAAATTATCCATATGTGGGAATTTATATCTTTGACAAACCATGTCTGCTTTTACGGGATCCAGAAATTATTAAACAAATTCTTATCAAGGACTTTCATATATTTTCCGATAAGTTTTCTCACTCGAGTAAAAACGACGACATCAGCAACAAGTGCATGTTTTATATTGATAATCCCTATTGGAGATATGTTAGACAGCAATTTTCCAATCAGTTTACCACTTCAAAGTTGAAGAGTTTTTTTGAAAATGTTCAAGATGTGCTGGAAGATCTCAATAATCACATGGATTTACTCGAATTGGAAGGTAATATGATAAAGTTAGTTTACTCTTTAATGAATAATTGCATAATATTTTATTTCTCAAAATAATTATAATATTGCAATATAAACCGAAAGTATTTTCAACTCAATAGATGAATTCTTAAGTCAAAAAGACAAATTTTTCACAACAGGGTTAAATTTTCAAATCAATAATTGAAATTTTCAACAAGTAAGTTAATTCGCAACCCAGAAAAATGAAATTTTCAATGCAAAAGGACGAATATTTCATTAGAAGCTTACATTTTTATCAAAATAATTGAAATTTAATGAAATAAATGAATTTTCCACCAGTAGGATAGATGCAAGCAAAACAGTTGAATTTTTTAGAAAAAAGATCAATCTTGATAAAAAAAGTGCTTTTCTAACCAGTAGTCGAATTCAAGCCAAAAAGAATTTTTTACAAGACGGTTGAATATCTTAACTAAAAGGTTGAATTTTTAACAAAACAAATTTATTTTCTATATGAAGTGCAAAATCAAAAAGGACCAATTTTCTTAGGAAAAAGTTAAATACCAGGTGCGTAGCCAGGGAAGGGGGCTTGGGAGTTCAACTCACCCCCCCCCCCCCCTCCAAATGTCAGAAAATCTATACATATACTTATACATATGTTTGATATTTATTGACACATTGGACAAAATCCCCCCCGAAAAATTTTTCTGGCTACGCGCCGGTTAAATACCATCAAAATCATGAAACTTCAGATGGAAAAGAAGAATTTTCAACCATAAGATTACATTTTTAACAAAAATAAACTTTGACCAAAAAGTGAAATTAAAAAAAAAATTAACTTATAACTGAATATATGAATTACTAACAATCTCGATTACTTACCCACCAAAAGAGTGAATTTTCGAAAAGGAACAGTTCAATTTTTCATTTGAAAAGATGACATGAAATAATTAAAAAAAAAGTAAAATAAAATAAAATAAAACAAGATAAAATGGAATAAAATAATATAAAATAAAATCAAATGAAATGAAATAAAATAAAATAAAATGAAATAAAATGAAATAAAATGGAATAAAATAAAATAAAATAAAATAAAATAGAATAAAATAGAATGAAATAAAATAAAATAAAGGAGAAGAATAATTTTCAATCATAAGGGCAAATTCGAAAAAAAACATCCCCATTTTTAATAGAGAAAGATAATCTCTCTTGAACAAAATAGTTTGAAGGACGTCAGAAGGACGAATCAAAAAACACAGTTACATGTATGATAGAAAAATATTACTTTGCACAAATAGTTGGCGTTTTCAACAAAATATGCAAGCTGAATTTTTTAATCCTCACTCATTGATTTTCAACAAACTATTTGAATCTCGATCTACATTGATGACTTCAAAAAATACTTAAATTTTCATAAAAACTATTAAATTTGCAACAAAGTGTATGCATTTTCAAGGAAAAGCGGAATTTTCTAATTGAAAAGATAAATTTGCAACGAAAAAAATTGAATTTCCACTAAAAGACCAATTTTCAACCAAAAAGTTGAATCTTCTACCACCTAATTGAGAAAGAAACCTTCAAGAAACAAAACTTTCGAATTTCGAAACCGGAAAAACGAAGCATCTACAAACCAGTTGGATTTCCAAATCAAATTATGATTTTCCAACATGCAGGTTAATCTCTACCAAAAAGTCGAATCTTCCACCAAAATAGTTGGATGTTTCAGAAAAAATATGATTTTCTACCAAAAAGGTGATTGAAAACGAAATTTCCAACTGAAGCTGTAAATTTTAAACAAAAAAAAATTCATTTTTACGGAGTAGTTCATTTTAGACATAGTGGTTTTTTTCAATCAAAAACTATAAATTTTTGGAGCAATACGCATAAGTTGATGAAAAAAATCAATTCTTGAATACAGAATAGTTGAATTTTCGAAAAGAGACAAATTTTCAACAAAAAATAGTAGATTCCTCAACCAGAAAAGATTAATTTTTAACTGAAAAGTTTCATTTTCAAAAAAAAAATAAAGAAGAATTATCAAATTCCAATGGGATCCGAACCCAGGACCTTTGGTTTGCCAGGCAAATGCTCTCCCAACGGAGCTACGGAGGGGTCTAGCCGAACATTTCTCGGTCCTTCTCTTCACAGAAAATTCTATTTAATTCGAATAAAAAGTTAACTGTAATGTGGGATATTAATAAAAAGTAATTTTGAACAGGTTCTGGAAAAAGAGTGGACGTAAGAGACCTGACTGACAAATTCACTATAGATCTGATTGGCCTTGCTGCATTTGGATTAAAACTGAATAGTCTAAAAGATTTAGATGCTGAATTTCGGAAATTTGCAAAGAAGATGTTTGGAACTTATGATTTGAGAAGAGCCGTTGAACTTACTTGCGTTGGTTTAGAACCTCAATTTGCGACATTTTTTGATTTTCGACTTTTCGAGAAAATATCCAGCCGATTCTTCAGTGAAGCTTTCAAAGAGATTTTAGATGAAAGGAAGGCTAAGAAAATAAATAGAAACGATTTGATCGATTTGCTGATCCAGCTTAGAGATAACGATAAAAAAAGTGATGAATCCCATGGATTTGGTAAGTGATAGAATTTTTTTTCAATTTCCTCAAGACGCCGTCAAATAACTACGTTAACAGTTTCGGGATAAGACAAGGAATGCATTTTTAACCCAAAAAGTTTTTTTTCCATTTTTTCTATTCCTTTTCTGAATATCGTCTGGTTGTGTGGAATACTTACTTCCTCCGGACCATCGTTCCCCTCTCCAAACTTTGTTACAGACCGTTCACATATCCTCTCTTACTCCTTTACCCATACTTCAGAGCTGCATTCTATACACCATCCTTTCCTGTTACCCTCTTTCTTTCTAGCCTTTTCAGCTACGTTAACTTCCTTCCTCTTCATATCATTTCTATCTTTCCCTTCTCTCTGTATTACTTTTCTCTCTCCTTTTCTAACCCTTTTTTCTTCCCCTCCTAACAATCCTTTGAAGTGCTCCATCTTCTCACTGTTTTATATTTCCCCATACACTCCCTTCCTTTTTCCTCTTTCCTTGTTTATCACCTCCCATACCTTTACTTTCTCTCCACCCTTCTTACATTCTGCATATCACCATCCTTTCTTCACCATTTCTCCATCTCCTACGGGACTTACCTCTTCTCTTATCATCTCGATTATCCCCTTTACTCCTTTTATTATCTCTTCAATCTATTCCTTTTCTATATCTCTTAGACTCTTCTCTCATTTTTTTAAATAAATTCTCTCAACTCTCTTCTACTTCAGCGGGAAATTTTACCCCCCTCTCCTTTCCTCCTCCTTTCTTTCCTCTTGAGTATTTATAACCTTCGATTTCGCTGTTACAAGAAAGTGCTCAGAGCCTATCTCATTGCCCACTTCCATTCCTACCAAAGGCTGTTTCTATAAAACTTCCATTCCTTATTCTTTCTTTTGCTAGAATGTAGTTCATCATGGTTTCCCCTTCCTCAACTCCCTACTTTCCCTTCTTCCCATCTTCTTCTGTTTACGCATACAATTACCCTTATTTTTCCTACCTAAATTCTCCTCATCAACACTTCGTCCTCTGCGTCGCCATCTTACATCAATCCCTGTTCCGGAACGTGACCCCTTCTCACCACTGACATGTACTGCCCTATAAACCTTTATCCTTGTTTTCTAATTCTAAAACATTCTTAAACGCCACTTTCACTTCCCCTCCTTCTCTAGTCCTCCTCTCTATACTTGTTTGCCTTCCGTAAACCCAACCGCGTTCCCTCGACTTTCGATTCGCTGTTCTATATCCTTTCCCTTTCTCACTCATATCCTGTCCCTCCCTATTATTACTATGGTACTTTTGCTCCTTTCTTCCCATTCACTCAGCTCTTTTATCCACTTTCTTCCTCTCTTCTGCCAAGTCACTTTCTTGCTACTCACTACCTGCTTCATACTCTGCTAAGTCCTTACTCCTTATTAACTCAATCTATCTTCTATCGCTATAATTCCTTTTTTCCTACATTCTTCATTTTCTCTCAGTTGATTCTCCACACTTTCCAGATTTCCCCATACTTTCTCCTCTTATTTTTCCCACTCTTCTCAATCCTTTTGTAACCTTTGAAGCTCTTTTTCGTTCTCATTCAATTTCATACTTAAATCATCTAGTCTTCCATACATATTCTCTCCTAACTCCTTCATCATTCCTACTTTCGGATCCCTCTCTCCCCTCTCTTTCTCTTTCGAATTTTTTCATTTTTATTTCGCTCGTTTTAAATCCCCCCGCCTTTTCTTCTTGTTCGGAATTTTCTTCCTTACTCTTTAATCTACTGTCGATGTTTTCTTTCCGCTCCCTCTCTACTTGTCACGATTATCCTTTTCTGCCATTCGTCGAGGAGATAGCTTGGCTTTCGCGCACCCAGGCTACGCGAGCGCAGAGCCGCTCGATTTCATTACTCCAAATTCGTTGGTCTCCCTCGCCTGTTGTTGGAGTTCTTCTTGAACGGCTGTCGCTGAAACAGGCCCTGTCGTCCTTACCATTGTCACGAGTAAATTGCCGGTAACAACATCTAGCGGCCTCTTCAATAGGCGCGCTACTAGACCCTCACAAAATTCACAAAATAAGCTCAAAAAAACGACCCCTCCTGTTTCAAGCCTTACTTTTCACTTTTCGTATGTTTTGCCTCTTACCCCTTCACACCCATAAAACTCAAGTTTCCTGAAAAACCCCCAAATTCACACATTGTCCAGCCTAACCTCAAACTGAGCCCCTACCTTCTATTCCATTCAGTAAGGTTTTATGCCAAAAAAAGAAATAGACAAAGAGGGGATCCCTCCAAAACAGGGTAGAAATTGTTTCAAAAAACGAAAAAGTATGACTTAAGGCCATGCTATCCTCACCCGGTTCCTACTCTACCGACATTTTTTTGCATAGTGATTCCCCTACCCTCCTCCAATTAGTAACGATATTCATGAACGGGCCCCACCAGTTTTCAGATAGTGAAGTGGATTTTCTATTGTTTTTATTTCTTGCGAAAATAAAAAAAAATCCAAAATTATAAACCTAAGAATTATTCGAATATTTTTATTACAGTATTTGAGGGCGATAATTTATTAGCCCAAGCACTGATTTTATTCACTGCTGGATATGATACCTCATCATCAACGATTTCTCTAACTTTGTATGAGTTAGCCAAAAATCCAGATATACAAACGAAATTGAGGAATGAAATTAATGCTGGCATTGAGAAAAATAATGTAAACTTATCGTACGAAATGGCATAAGTTAATTCATATATGCACGATAAAATCAGGAGTGTTCAAATATGAGTAAAAGTCTGTCAGTCGTCAATCCTATCCCTTACCGCTTCTGGTTGGAATCGAAAAGACGGGAAGAAACAGAGAAGCGCTTGGGGAGAGGGAAAAACGTGAGTCAAGGAAACGCTTGGAAAGGGGGAGGTAAAGCGAGTAGCATACCGAAGGTTAGAGATTGGAAGGAAAATGAATCAGAGTAAAAATAGTTAAAAACAGAATTCTTAATTAATAAAGAATGCATTTTTGACCAAATATCAGAATTTTGTTTTTAAAGAAATAAATTTTCAATCAAGAATTCAATATGACATATTTCAATTAAAATTTTTTTTAACCGAGAAGAAAAAATTTTTGCAACACAATAGTAGAATTTCCAACCAAGGAATGAATCTTCAACTTGAAAAATGGATTTTCAAATATGCAGTTAATTTTTGGGTAAAGTTTTGACAAAAAAAGTGAGTTTGTTTCCGGAAAATGAATTTTCGAAAAAATAATTAATATTCGAACTGACAGTTTGTATATGTTCGCAAGGATGAGAAAACGTTTTGTTAATTTCTCATTTTGAAAAAATGATTTATAAGAACTAAATGACTTTGTTGTTTATGCGCTTCTGTGATTGTTCAGGAAAAGAAAATGTTAATTTTCAGAAATTTTCACGACATCCCTGAATTCAATTATGATTCAATTTGGTTATGTAGGTTGCATTTATTAAAAACTGATTTCCCATAATTTTGCAGATCACAAATCTGCAATATCTGGATATGGCAATTGCAGAAACACTAAGAATGTATACTACTGTACCAGTCATGGACAGGAAAGCAACAAAAGATTACAAAATTCAAGAAACTGGACTGATTATAGAATAAGGAACACCAATATTGATACCAACTTTTGGAATACACTACGATCCAAAATATTACACTAATCCAAATGTATACGACCCGGAAAACTTTTCGGAATCCAGTAAATCATCCAGAAACCCCAACGTCTACCTGCCTTTTGGAATGGGTCCGCGAAACTGTATCGGTAAACAAAGTTTCCAATATTCTATTCAATATGATAAATTAACTGACTTACGTAGATAACTTTGGCTGCTTTTCAACAAAAGATTCCTGTTATTGACATCGAGAATGTTCTACAACTATAGTGGTTCGTGTCTGTGCTGAGCTTCTAGAACATTCTTGATGACGTCAAAGAATATGATTGCGCATTGTGTAAAGTCAGGAACTTTTTCATCAAATGAATTATCCATGAGTGGGTAAAAAATATTCCTCGCTTTCCTGTATATTCTATGACGTTATCAAAAATTTTCTAGAAGCTTAGTATGGACATGAACCACTACAGCTATGGAACTTTCTCGATGCCGGCAAAATATCAGTAACAGTACCATGTGTTTAAGGGCACTTATGGCGTTCAAAAAATTACTTCGAATCTAACCATAATCGCAGTATACGGAGGCCACCTGAACTCTAAACAAAAGTTATGTGCTTATCAAAAATGGGATCGTTGAATTTTTGGTTTTTTATTCAAACAAAAGTTTAAAAAATTGAAAAAAATATACAGAACAAATCCTTCTGAATAACATCATGGTAGGTTCCATATTCCTTATATTTCAAATCCAACTGTATTGCATTTTCAACAAAGTACTTCTTCCCCCAAAAGATGAGTGATAAAATTGATTTTTTAACCAACGAAGATGAACCCCTGAACCAATAATCGAGTTTTTGAACTGAACAGATTGAATCGTAACGGAAAACATTCAAATTTCTTACAAAATAGTTGAATATCTATTTAAACAGAACAGTCTTTTACAAGACATCTGAAAATGTTGAAAAATTAGTTTTTTAACTAATAAGTAAATTCTGGACCAAAAATATAACGGTTGACTTTTCAATTGGAGAAAATTCATTTCCAATCATGATGAATTTTCTCCCAAAAGATGAATTGCCAATGGAGAAAGACGATTTTTAATCCAGAAAGAGGAAATAGATTAAAAACAGTTGACTTTGAAGCTAGAAAAATAACTTCATAACCAAGATCATGTTCTAGGAATGCGTCAAGGAATATTACAGGCCAAACTTGGAGTCGCCCTCATAATTTCGAGATTCGAGGTGACGCTTCTGAAAGATACTTTCGTGGAACTTGATCCGAAATCATTTTTTACTATGATGAGAGGACGACTTTTTTTGAATATCAAAAAAATTGACGCCAACAACTCGGATTAGAGAACAAGATATTGGAAATTCCATTCGTTATAATAGCTTTTTATTATATCAGCTCTTACAGTCTCCATCGGCTTGAAAATTGGGACCAAAGAGGACATTTTTCACTCCCATGGGATACTTCTTCCGCGTCCTCTTTGTCTCTTATCCACTGCAACGAAGTCAAGCAAAATGTGGCTCTTGCTTCTGCACCAAGTATACAAGTGTATCATTCCATGCCTAAACAATGTTTTTGGAATAAAGAAGCCTATTTCTGAGCATCAACTACTGCTTTTCTCACATTTTTTTTTTTGGGCCTCTGAAATGACCAACTACTCTGTCTGTACCTTTCCGTTAAAATAAGCCAGCCATTCATGTCGTCGGAAAGGATGATCCCTTTCCTAGGAACGCAAGTATCTAGAATATCATTCAACGAGTTCCAGAAAAGAGCTCTTACATTTGTACAGTCAACATCAACTTGAAGTTGAAAATTTTTCCGTAAGTAGGAATTCATGTCCAAACTAAGAAGGTGAATCGCCAACAGGTAGTATGTCCATTCATAACGTAAGTCCCACCAAATATAAGTCATGCAGAGGGAAATAGGCAAGTAGAAAAGTATGAAAACTAAGCCAAAACAAGAAGAGACATGATAGGTTTGCATCGTAAACTGAGGAGGGCACCTTAATTATAAAAAAATAAAGTCGAAAGTCTTTTCTTATCGCATCAAATGTTTTGCTTGCATTATATTTTCCATGTATTCAATTTTATCTATGTTATTTCATATTCAATTACTTTATAATGTCAGTAGTCTTTCTTTTTATATTTTTTTACTCGACATGCTTTCTATTATTTTGTACTGAATTTATTATGTTTTACCATAACATTATACTCGAATGACATTTAGCCATTGAATACAAACAAGGAATGTATGAGGGTACAGGGAATTGGCGCGCGGTGCCCAAGCGAACTGCCAATGCATGGGCGGCTTGCCCTAAATTCACAGATTGTTCACTTCCAGCTCTTGGGTTGACGTGAAGCACACTGGCAAGTGAACAGTGCGGAGCGGCCACCCCACTTTTGCGCTGTTGCATGGTGCCGGCTCCCGTATTGGCGCGCGGCACACCGAGAGAAACCAATGAGCTAGTGGCTCAGTCGAGCCCCCCATGCATTCAGACAAAATGAATTGAGCCCCTGGATAGAATAACTCGCCGAGATTGCATGGATTAGAGAAGTGACTGTGAGTTGTGCTAGTGACTGTGAGTTGTGCTAGATTTAGTCAGGTGTTCGACATGGGTAGAGATACCCCTGGTGATCCGGACGATGTGGGCTTAAACCCAAAGAAGAAAAAGACTGGTATCGATTCCAGCACCTGGAATGGGGCCACCAAACCGATACCAACGTATAACAGCTTCGGAGTTCTTGACTCATTGAGTGAAGACGGATGTGCTATGGACGATATAGAGGCGGGAAATGCGGAAACTACAACAGATAAGGGAGAAGAAATATCGATCGAAATACCACCAATTGTCATCACTGACAATATACAAAATTATTCACAATGCCTGAGGACCATCGTTGATACCAGCACTACGAAAAAGGCAAAAATCATATACGCTCCCGACAGGCTTACCATTAGGGTTACCAACTCGGCGAGTAGCTTGGCCCGGAGATATGTGTTGACCAGGGGGGGGGGGGGGGAAGGGTCCCTCGAAAAAATGTCAACAAATATTATTCTGAAGGTTTGCCGTAGTCAAGTCCTAACGTAGTCAGCAACGACTTGTCTGACGATGGCAAAAATAAATTTTTTTCTTCCATTTTATTACGGGATCTTTGTAAGAAAAATAACCACTACCAGGCTGGTGGTGGAACTCGGAGAAAAAAGTTCTCACACGGAGACCCGGAGACCGGTCCTGAAACCCGTAGTCTCCGGGTGAAACCCGGAGAGTTGGTAACCCTACTCACCATCCACTGCAAATCAGTGAACGACTTCTCGGCGCTGCGAAGGAAACTGCAAGCTGATAATATGGCTTACTTCTTCTACACTCCAAAGTGGCTGCAACCAAAGCGCATAGTTGTTAAAGGGCTCCCGAACATCCCGATAGCAGACATTTCAGAAGACCTTAGACAACAAGGTATTGTGTGTGATAGCATATCGATCCTAAGAAAAAACAAATCAGTGAGTGACCCGGACAGAAACCCAATGTTTATGATCACGTTTGACAACAAAATGGACATGAGAAGTGTTTGGAACATTAAATACTTGTGCTACGTTAAAGTGAGGTGGGAAAAGTACAGAAATTCTCGACAAGTGACCCAGTGTCATAACTGCCAAGCTTTTGGCCATGGATCTCGCATGTGCTACGAGAAACCCAAGTGTGTCAAGTGCGAGAAGAATCATACAACTGCTCACTCTGATAAGAAGAGTGGTGATGTGCCTAAATGTGTTAATTGTGGGGGAGAACACGCTGCAAATTACTCAGGGTGCTCAGCGTATCTCAAACATCTAGCGAAGGTTCAAGAGAAGAGGGTTCGGAACAAAAACGACGATAAAAAACTCACAAACGAAGGGCATCCAAGGACCAGACAGAGTTTCCAGACAAATCTACTGCAGGACTTTCCAGCCCTGAAAAAGAGAAATCCACTTCCATTCTCCTCGACGGGGACTACAACAAGTAAAAGCTGGGGAATGCCGGCGGAACCACATCAACAACCAAACGAAAATTTGACAGATTTTCAAGACCTGATGCAAGAATTCGGCAAGCTGAGACAACTCGTGGATCTAGGTAAGATGTTGAGACTCGTTAGGGTTCTGAATACTAGATCAGCAAATTGCAAAGATACCATGTCACAACTACAAGTATTTTATGAGGTTCTTAATGGCAGCTACTAGGCGTCAAATTAATAGTCTCAACATTTGTCACTGGAATGCAAATGGACTGTTCAATAAGCAGAGCGAGCTTAAGCAATTTATATGTGATAAAAAAGTTTATATTATGCTCATTAACGGAACTAAGTTCAATGTTAGGAAAAATTTCAAAATGCAGGAATATAATTGTATTAGAAAAGATAGAAACTCAAAGGGGACTGGAGGTGGGGCATGATCTTGATCAAGACTGAAATTAAATACCATGAGGTTCCTATTGATTCAACTTATATAGAAGCTGTAGGTATATAACTGAACGATAATACAGTCATCGTTTCAATGTACGAAGCACCACAAACTAAGTTTGAAGTAAAAGACTTGGATTCAATTTTCAAATTATCAAGTAAAGTGCTAGCATTTGGAGACTCGAACGCTAAAAATACTAATTGGAATTGCAGAGCTAACAATGCTAACGGTAAAGCTGTCTTTAATTTCGCTCTTAAGAACTTATGTAATATAATTTTTCCTGATACTTATACACTCTACCCATATAACGACGGGCTTCTAAGCACTGTAGACATTCGAATTACAAAAAATATTTTCTGGAACCTTACGGTAGATGTGATAGACGATCTAGACTCTGATCACCTTCCAGTCCTCATTACAGTAGAGAACATCAAGTCCATAGCAATAGAGCAAAAAATTTGTCTTAAATATAAGAAAGCGAGTCGGGATAAATTTAAGTACCATATAAGCAGAAACCTATCGCTGTGTAGAGATATTAAGTCAAAGGATGAAATTGATAGCACTGTAAGCGATCTCGTCAGTTCCATACAATCTGCCATAACAAAATCTGTACCACAAAGTAAATTTGAACATAATTCTAAATACTTGTCTGAAGATGTCAAAGAATTAATAATATTGAGACATAGTTAACGAAAAGTTTCTCAATCCACAAAAAGTAAAGAAATTAAAAAAATTAAAAATAAACTCACTTACACCATCAACAGAAAATCCGCGAAATATAGCAATGAAAATTGGTCCAACAAACTTGAAAACTTGACGGTCCGTGATAACTCTCTCTGGAAAATGGCAGAGTGCTTTACTAAAAGAAATTCCAATTCACTCCCAATTCTACATGGACTGAACGGCCTAGCAATAAGCAATCAGGAT